>MU159190.1:8537-52146 GCA_015888305.1 Antheraea pernyi
GGAGGTGGGCTTCCGGCGCTCTCACTGACCGAACGAAACGCAAAAATGCAAGCACTGTTACTTCACGTCGGTTTTCTGTGAACTCTGGTACTACCCCGGCCGAGCCGATCCATTCGTGCTGTAACCAGTAATAGCTTCAGTGTGGCTCTACCACATACAAAAAGTTGACTATTGAGTAAATGACTGACTGGAAGATTAAATTTGTACTTATTTATGTCTAAATAAAATTACGGCTATCCCAACATGGTTTGAAATTATTTTTATTTACGAAAAATAGCATTACACACATTCTTGTCAACAACAAAAATGTCTGGCAATAATAATACCATGTTTTAATAGCATATCAAATTTAGTGACAAAAACATGCTAAAATTATTTAAAAATCAATATTTTTGTCTGTAAAGGTGCGATATGCACAAATAAACGCAACGTTTACCGGCAGCCAGGTAGCCCGCACGCTATGTGGAAGAATATAAAGATATATAAAAAACTGGCTTATTGACTTCGCTGTCGATACCTTTGCTAGCTCTTAGGCGAATAGTTACAGGCAAGTGACATTTGACGCGTCAACGCGATTCTCATATTTTTTCATATTTATAGTTTTCTTCAACACAATGGAGTGTGAAAAAGTTTTGATGCAAGTAGAATGTAGTTATGATAAAGTAAGTGATTGAAATGATTATTTAATTTTATTTTTACGTATTGTGGATGTGCAGATTCTATGTACAGTAGATTAGGTGTCGTGACAGATAAAAAGAGAGAGAGAGAGAGAGAGTGTATACAATATATACATACATATAATTTTCATTTCAATAGCAAACCAACTCAAGGATTACCTTTTGATGTATTAACTTGACTTGACTATCCCAGATCATTCAGTGTTTAATTTATTATTATTTATTTTATAAATATTTTTATCGTTTAATTTACAATTGAACTCTATCAACTTGATATTTTATAATGTAAACTATACTGACTGTATAGTAAACGTCTAGAAAAAAGGGAAAGTAATTAGGTTCCAACTGGGGTCCATAAACCCCTCAAGTTATTTTTTTACGTTACCGCCAATATTTGTAGGTTAGTTTTTATCTTAATTGAACCCCGTAGATGATGCTACGAACGGGTTGTAGGCTTATTTTAAAAGATTTCTCACATACCATCTGGGTAAATGTTTGAGTGAGCCCCTTGATAGTTTGGATTTACAGTTGGAAACTGTAGGTGTGGCTGCAATCGGGTTTTAGGTTTAAAAATACAATTGAAACCGGTGATAACCGTTTTGGTGCAGACGAAGTCGCACGGGTCAGCTAGTATTATATATCGGACGTAACTTATCTGGACACTGTTCAACAATGCTTAATCATTTTTATGGAGTCCCACGTGTTGTTTTAGCTTGTAAATACATATACTTACAAAATAACAAAGAAAAAAGATTTCAATAATCCTTCATTTAGATTTTAGGTAGTTCTGTTTCATGGACGAAAAACAAAAACTAAATACAGTAGAACCTCGTTAAGTTAAAGTACAAGGGAAATACAAGTTATTTTAAGTTACAGAGTTTTTAATTTATCAAGACTTTATGTTACACTCGCACTTTCGCCGCACACTTTCTTGAAGGCCAATCCAAATCATGCCTTTTCTTGAAGTTTTCTAACCAGCCATTGCTAGCTTTAAATTTATGGATTTTCAGCGAATTGGCGAGCTCTTCAGCTTTTTCTTTCACTATGGGTCTGCTAACACTTATAATTTGGTTTCGACACTGTTTGAACAACGTAAATAAACATTGCTCCAAAATATGGGAATTCAGCAATTTTTCGTCTTTTACATAAAATAATTTCTCCCGATTCTCGTTTCTTCAAGAGTTCATTTTCTTTTTTAATTATGAGTGATAATGTACTTTCGTATATTCTAAACTGAGCCGCAACATCTTTCCTTTTTAATCCACTTTTCACAGAATTATTATTTACAGCATTAATTTATCTGCGTATGTTAGTGTTGTTAATTTTCGTTTTGAACTCATTTTACTTAGGTAACTTTTATCACACATCACGGTTTCCTGGACAGTGATCAAAAACTAGTCATCCAAGTAAGCCGCTGTCCTAACCACCGCAAATACAGCCTTTAGAAATCACAAGGAAATAATAGGTGATTGTATACTTATTGTTTGTGTTAACAATTTAACTTGTTTTGTACATTCATTCGAAATTACTCATTGGCAAACAGTTTTTCTTACCGAGCTCATCGAAACATTTCTTTAAGTAACTAAGGGCTTATACTGAAATTATTAGTTTAAGTTATAGAGGGTGCGTATTTTAAGTAATAGAGGTTTTGAGCTCCGAAGGGAAGGGAGTGGCTTATTTTTTGATATTATAGAAGGTTTTACTTTATTGACGTCTGCTGTAATTAAAGCCGATAAACAGAGAAGTTCAAGTAACGAACTTTATTTTAGTTTATATACATAATCCAACCTCCTCAGCTTCGCACGATTGCTAACATTGTTATTAACATTTGCTGTATTTATATTAATGATATATTTAAGAAATTTCTGACTAATTTAAACTTGGTACTTATGAGTGTTATTATTTTTGCTTATTAAAATTATTGTCCAGTTTTTTTTAAAGTATATTATGTCATTTCCCAACACTTTTAAACTACTATAACTCTTGAACACGTACGCAATAATTGCGTTTATGTACTCGCTTAGAATTATATAGCATATTGTAATCAATGTAATGACTTATTTCACTAATCTAAATTAAGTACCTAATAAGAAAATAAGTCATTACATTGATTACAATATGCTATATAATTCTAAGCGAGTACATAAACGCAATTATTGCGTACGTGTTCAAGAGTTATAGTAGTTCTGTTCTATTGTCGTCCCGAGTGACATATGCGGTGACCTGTTTGCACCTGCCGGCAGCCACATTGGTAAAGTGGAGTTGTCACCTACTGGCCTCCTGAAAATTAAATAGTTAAATATATTCACTTTGTCATAAAATTACGGATAATATGTTTAAATTTGTATAATGAACTAGACACATATTTGGAACTATTCTGACGAAGGAGATATATCCACGATGTATGTCAAATTATTTTCCAAAGAATAAGCACTCCCAGACTCCCAAAGACTTGTGATACTTAAGCTGCAAACTTACTAGTATAAGTAAGGTAATCTGATTGGTTTTGCATAGTATAAATATTCTTACCCTGTTATTATAAAGCTACCCCAGAGTTCTCTCATAATGTTTTTCATATTTTTATATTCCTCTGTAAAATTAGTTTCATCTTCATCCAAAACAGCGTCTGCTTGAGTACAGTGGGTAGCTCCTCTGATGTCAGTGTTAGGAATAGGTGTAGTATTATTGTCAACAAAAGAATATATGTTTAAATAAATTGTTGAATTTCCCGCTTCCACGTGTAATTGTACAGCTCTTAGCATTGAGTACACAAAATTGGTGTCTGTAAAATATTCAATGTAAGGTAATAAATTGTCGTAGCTCACAGGTTGGTCTCCGAAATAGAATTCTTTTACTAGTTTTGCTATCTCATCTTTTTGTGTTTGAGATTCAAACCGTAAATCAGCAGGTAAGAAATCTGAAAAGTTTTCATTCATTGCATTTCCCCAAACAGGAAATTCTCCTACCCTCATGAGCCCTTCCATGTTAGTAAAACCATACATTCTTGGATATCTTTCATGACCGCCTCGTCTTAGAATTGCGTAAGGGGATTCTGTTAAAAATGTTTCTTGTCCGATATCCCTTTCTAGACAGGGTGAAAACGGAATGCCTGAATCTGGATAACCTGAATAAGGTATCGATATTAATAGCTCAATTGAAGCTGTTCTGTAGAATTCTTCCAAAGCAGTTATGTCTTCTGCGTTTGAAAAATTAAATAGTCTAGCTCTGTCGATTGCATTTTGTATAGGATTTTGTTGAAGTGCGAATGCACCTAATTTGCTACCACTGTTAGATATTGCTTTATGGAATAAACCTTTTGTTCTTGGCGAAACAGTCAGAAGATCCATTGAACCCGACCCTGCACTACATCCAGAAATTGTAATGTCATCCGGGTTACCACCGAAATATGCAATATTTTGTTTCACCCAACGCAATAGAGCTAATTGATCTTTCATCCCAGCATTTCCCGGAACTTTTTCAGTACCCAAACACAAAAATCCAAATACTCCAACGCGGTAATTAAAAGAAACTACAACAATTTTTTTTGTGCCCGCGAGTGTCGTAAGCTTCTCATTATTGCCATAACCAAACTGAAAACCTCCGCTATGTACATTGACCAAAACTGGAAGATTCCGCTCTTCTGTATCGGGAACAATCACATTAGCGAAAAGACAATCTTCCTGTATTGTCTTTGTTGTCAAATCTACATAAGATACCGGTCCTTGTGGGCATACAATTTCTTTATCCACCGCATCAAAAATCTCAGTCCACGTTGGTGGTGGATCGGGTGCCTATAAACATATCTAAAATGTATTTGAATAATTCACATAAAAATTAAAATACTACTGTATTTTACTAATACTGTAGACTAATACTGTAGTCCAGTGAAGCTGTTAAGACCTTGCTTGGTCAATAGCGTAGTCAGTTCGAAAAAAATATATTAAAATACTATTGTATTAACTTTAGATCACAATTGCTGTGGATATTTATTATACGTTTGCCAATTTAAATAGGATAACAAAATTTTTATCTATACTAATGTTATAAAGAGGTAAAGTTTATGACGTTGTAGGGGGTAATCTCAAGAACTACTGGTCCCATTTGAAAAGTTCTTTCAGTGTTATACAGCTCATTTATCGAGAAAGGTTACAGGCTATATATCATCACGCTAAGACCAATAGGAGCGGAGCACCAATGAAGAATGTTTTAAAAATACGGGTATATTTTCCTCTTGAGAGCTGCCGCTGCGTGATCGCGTTAGCCCAAAGTAACTATTCCACGCGGACGAAGTCGCGGGCAGAGGCTAGTAACTAAATAAAGTTCTGTTTAATTTTTGATAATAAATGTGTTTTGCAAGGCAAAGAACGCCGAACTACTTAACTTGCTTTCACCCAACTCACTTGCGTGGGATGCGATCTAACGAAGATGAAACGATTAATTGGCAAAAGTAGTATGGGATGGCATACATTCAAAAACACCTAAAAGAGTTTCTGTTTTGTGGATACTCAGTCCTGGAATCAGCCTACTGAACCCAGTTGATAGACTCTACATCAAATATAATATTTAATGATATTTTCGTGACTATAAAAATTACTACACACTATACATTGACTTACAAAAACCCAAGATGCACACTTAACGTCTCACAGACGTCACACGAAAATGAGTGCTAAATTTTGGATTATGCACTTATTTCAAATAGTGCAATTATATCATAAATAACGTTGCATGCGTCCTTGTAGATCAACTTTAAATTATTCAGGTAATGTTGAATTAGCAAAATCATATGTTTATCGCATAACTATAACCACGTATGTATATTGGGGAGTTTTTGCGGCCGGTTTTGAGCGTTACTTTTATTCGAGACTGTGCGTATTGGGTTTTTATATGTCAATGATACTATGGCATAAAAATAAATTGATATTACCTTGAACCTTTCTGTAACCGTTCCATATGGAATGCTGTAGAAAGCGAAAACATTTTCAGATTCTTTGTAACCTCTCACTGGTCCCTGAGTGATATTAACTACTCGGCTCTCTAAAACCTGGCTTTGCACCTGGGCAGTGCCAAACACCGCACACAAACACACTAGTAGAAGCCTCCACGACATTTTCTCCAATGCCTTATCAAGCGCCGAAATCCTTTTTATAACATTTTATGTATAAGATAAACGAGTTATTAATAAATCAAATCTTGATAGTGTAATCAGAGATAGGAAACCACCAAAATTAACTTTTAAAATTAATGAAATTCAGGTAGAACAATGTTAATTATACAATTATGGAATGTAATGGTCATTGTAAATTATACTACCGGTTACTACCGGTTTCAATAGTATTAAACGCGAAAAACCTAAAGCCCGATTGCAGCGACACCTACCGTTTCCATTTGTGAATCCAAATCATCCAGGGATTCATTCAAACATATACCCAGTTGGTATGTGATAAATCTTTTACAATAAGTTTAGAACCCGTTCGCAGCATCATCTACCGGGACCAATTAAGATAAAATCTAACCTACATATGTGTATGTTGGAGATAAATATCTTCCCAGTACCCCTTTTTTTTTTATCGTGGGGAAATCCCTTATGGGTACGCCACCCTCCCGGGGGAGAGGGTGGGTTTTGTCTGACTCGCACAGACTAAAACCCCACGGTGTACCGACAGACCGTTTTGTGGGGGCGGCAAGGGATCGAGCAAGCTAATCAACCTTGTAGAGCCGCCCCCACGGTCCGCCCGGCGGAAGGTGACCGCCGGGCTCCTACCTATAGAGGAGCAGACCGGGCACACACCGGCTGCCCCCCCCTCGTCCGCCGGACCTGTGCAGTGAGGAAATGGGCTTCCCAGTACCCCTGGGTTACTTCTGGGCCACCCACCTCCACGCCCGTTCACTATTTGCGTAGAGCGGCAGCGACAACGCAATAATTTTACGGCTTATAATTTTTATTTCGCGTTATCTTCTAACTTTATCAATTAACATACTTTAAAAAGTAAACTTTATCTACATTACATTTCCATTTTGATTTACTGGTTTGTTATACAGGAATTGGTAAAGCATACGTAAAATCCGCATTCAAACTTAATCTTGTCAAATTTATTTTACTTCTGTCATATAAGCCATATTTGTGACTGAGTTATTAATTACATTTAGATATATGGTGTCGCGAACTGTTTTGTAAAAGTAATGAATATTTTTGCGATTTTAACTGTTCAAACAGCTTACGCCATATTATCTATTGAATTTTTGCCGTTTTAAATTACAATTCTTGTGATTCATCATGTTTTTATCCCACTTAAGTAGGGTCGGTACAACATTTTCCTCGCTCGCCTATCAGATGTCGTCTGAGTATTCACACCTTTTATACACATATCATTTTTCACATTACGATTCGTGTGATTTATTATTAAAAATACATGTTTGCTAAAATAAAAAAATATCTATAGCACTGAGGAATAATACGCCTTTATAAAACTGAAAGGATTTTCAAAATCGGATCAGTAGTACCATTAGTAACACCTCAACTAATTATTTTAATCGTAGATTCACAAACCTGAACTCGACTATTCCAAGACTCAACAATACTTACAAAACTAATTTTATCAAATATCGAAACAACACACGTATTGACATAACTTTAATTGAGATTCACCTTCTATAATGCAATGTAATTATATTATTTAGGTTTTCGGAAAAAATCTTTCTTTTTTATTTCTTTTTTCTTTTTTATTTGGTAGACTTTAGCGTTTCGCCACAATCGCCTACAAATTTGGTAGAGCCACGCTGAAGCTATTACTGGTTTCAGGATGAATGGCTCGGCTCGCCCTGGGTAGTACCGCCCTCTCACAGAAAACCGACGTGTAGTAACAGTGCTTGCATTGTTGCGTTTCGTTTGGTCAGTGAGAGCGCCAGATACCCACTTCTCCACTCCCCCTCCCTCCCTTTCCCCCGAACACAGGCTGGCAACGAATTTTCGACTCCCTTGGTGTTGTTAGTGTCTATGGACGGTGGTGATCACTTAATATCAGTTGACCCATATGTTTGTTTGCCTATTATGACGCAATAAAAAGTATCATTTATAATTACATACACCTTTGGGGTGTAAGGGGTGTCGAATAACATCGAAGACTTGAGACACCCAAGCCAACCTCACCTGCACGTGGTGCACCCTGTTGAATAACGGACGAGGCAATGGCGAAAGCGGGGTGGTAGGGTTTTACAACCCGACTGGGTCGCAACCACCATGTATATGGCGAAAAAGCCCGTCATAGTGATTCGCTTCTGCGGGTCGCGTTTCGGGATCAGCCTGTGCCTATCCAGCCTTTCGCAGGCCGGCATGACAGTGGCGACCGACGATGGATACTGTGTCACTCGGTGGTTGCCATTGTTTTTGGATTGTAATGTGTTTACCATCAGGCACAGTGCAGTCATTATGCCGTGCTACAATAAAAAAAAAACCCCAAAATACAGTTATCATGAATAAAGTAGGCATTTATTAGTTTTCGATTAATAATAATATCCAAGTCTATATGTTATATCATATGAATTTCAAAATAATATGTATAGTGTTACAATTTTCATTCCAAAACTTGAATAATATTCTTATATAGTAATCTCTTTTCAGTAAGATGCAAACATACTTAGCTAATATTATTATTTCGTTTTAACTGCATTTTGTAATACATCTTCATTACTCTTTACTCATTACTCTTTCTGATAGTCTTCAAAAACATTCATTATCTGTTTATAGGCACCCGATTTACCACCCACTTGGACCGAGATATTTGACGCAGTTGATAGAGATATTATATGTCCACAAGGGCCGGTATCTTATGTAGATGTAACTACAAAAGTAATGCAGGAAGACTGCCTTTTGGCCAACGTGATTGTACCTGATACAGAAGAGCGTAACCTTCCAGTTTTAGTCCACATACACGGTGGAGCATTCATGCATGAGTATGGCAGTAATGACAAACTAACTAAACTTTTTCTTTATTTATGAAGTCCATGTCATCTAATACAGCCATTGTTTGATCACAGTGGTTAGCACCACGCACGTCCGTATGTGGTACAACAGGATTGTTATCATCCACAAAAGAATATTCATATAAGTAGATTTTATCGTGACCACCTTCTACTTGCATTCTAACTGATATCAACGTAGGAAATGCAAATATAACGTCCGTGAAATAATCAACATATGATAAAATATTTTCGTTACTCACTGGATTATCACCAAAGTAAGATTCTTTGATTGTTTTTGCAACATTTTCCTTTTCATCTTTGCTTTTAAATTGTAAATCCTCAGGTAGGAAATCAGCAAAATTATCATTCATTTTAGTTTTCCAGAATTCGAATAAAGGTATACGAATCAATCCTTCCATGTTTGCAAATCCATACAATAATGGCATTTTTGTGTATTTGCCAGTTTTTACAATACTAACAGGGTCATCATTAAGGAATGTTTCTTCTTCAGTTGTACGTTCTACACAAGGTGAAAAAAGGAACGTTGAGTCCATTCTATCTATAAAACTATCAATTGTTAACTGTTCATACGAAGCAGTTGTATAAAACTTTTTCAAAGTATGCACATCTTCTACATCAACTGTCGAATCAAGTTGTTTTGCAAAGATTTTTGCATTTTCTAGAGAATCACGCTCTACAGTGAATGCAGCCATGTGTGATCCACTTTCCGCAATAACTTTGTTAAACAGTCCTCTGGTTGATTTTGAAAGCATTAGCAAGTCTACAGACGCTGAACCTGCACTACCACCTGAAATAGTAACATCATCAGGATTGCCACCGAAGTTAGCAATATTTCGTTTTACCCAACGAAGTAATGCCACTTGATCTTTCATTCCAGCGTTACCGGGAGCATCATCCGTACCCAAACACAAGAAATCATGTACACCTAGACGATAATTAAAGGTCACGGCAATTACATTCTTAGTTCTCATCAAGTCATTTGCTCTGAACCAATTTCCATACCCTATTTGAAAAGCACCTCCATGAGCTATCACTAATACTGGAAGTTTCTTATCCTCTGTGTCGGGTACGAAGATATTTGCAATAAGACAGTTTTCTTGTACAGTTTTGCCTTGTATAGTAACATTCGGCATCGCAGCTTGTGGACATATTATTCCAGTGTCAACTGCATCCAGTGGTTGTAGCCAGGCTGATGCCTGAAAAAGAAATTTGCATTTGTACATACAGAATACGTAAAAATCGAGTAAGCCTTTTTAGAGTGAACACTCAAGTATATATTTTTTATGCAATGATCGCGATGTCCTTTATAATAAATATTTACCACAGAATCTGTAAAAACAAACTAAATATACAAATAGTTATTAATACAGATAAAGTAAATCATGTCTTAATTTTTAATGACACACAGTAACAATGTTGATTAAAACACAGAATACATGATTAATTTACTGAAGCCACAATGACAACGAACTTCCTCAGAGATATATTATTTTTTATGTTAAGAACAACCCATAATTGAGTATTTACAGGCGAAAATCAACCCCTTAAAGATTTGATAGGTAGTTTGTTATAAACTAATCTCGATTAATGGAATTCAACTCACGAATAAGTAATTAACGCGTTCCTTTCATTTACTAAGTTACCGTATTGTTGTAAATATATTTTCGTCTGAATGAGCGCCGCACGGCACCCTCGTCTTTCAAAATCCCGGAGGCTTCAAGATTAAAACTTAATTGTCCTGATGCCGCCCTCGAGGCCCTTCGACATAATTTACTAGGAAAGGAAAACTCATACGTTTTATTATTACCGTCTAGACTGTTTCAGTTGAAGTAAATTTTAACTAAAGAGACTTATTTATTTTTATCATTTTTTATATTTTGCTGCTTCACTCGCGTTAACACTTCAATTGCCACACCGTAATCGCGTGATTCTTTTAAGACGCTACGGATGAAATTTTTTAATAATAAAAGTTCAAAGTGTTAATTAATGTAGATTTGACATAACCCTCGAAATCAATAGCTTTTTTTCTCGTTTAGTGTCGTATATCCTTTTTTATACGCCTGAAAACGTTTACGAACCATTTCATGATGAGTTGACTTTCGAATAAGATGAATTCAATTGAGTAATTAAAGCGTAAATATGTACAAACAAAATTTTAACTTATATTCTCATTTATAATATTAGTAAGGACTGTAATCTACCTACAGGTATAGTAATTTATACTCTAAGTTCAGTCAATAACCTATCAGTAAACTACTAATCTAGAGAAATAAGGAAAAATAATATCACATAATATTGTACCTACTGATTGTAACTAGTTAAATGCAAAAGTTCTGTGGGAACTAGTTTTTTTTTCGAACTGATTACGCTATTGACCTAGCAAGGTCTTAACAGCTTCACCGGATTACTAAGGCGAACGCTTAAGTCACTCAGCCGATTTTACTTGACAACTAGCTCAAGGGTGCACGGCACACCTCGGCTAGGGCTGTTGCCTGATACATGCAATTCACGACCTATCTGAGCTAAGCTAAGCTAACTATTCATACATATATGAGTTGCTGAAACATATATGTGTACCATGCATTCATACCTCAACAACTCATATATATTTCGTATCGGATAATTTTCTAAACTATTTCAGTTTTATAAGGGAAAAAAATAAAACCCTTCCACTTCTATGTGTAAGCATGTATGCGTGCACGTGTGTGGAGGTGATATGTGTACTGTTGTCGCAGTGATGTAAGATTTTGTCACAGTATCGCGCGAGCAGCGCACTCAAGGGCTCCAAACCTAGAGAACGGACCTTGGCTTGAGCCGCTGCCATAATCTGACCATGGGAACTCGTGAAAATGCTTTTTTGGTTCACTACCAAAAAATATAGCCCAATAGGAATATTATTAAATTCTAATTAATTATATATAAATAAACGAAGTTTATCTTCGTTTAACACCTTTTCTTCCTTGTTTGTCAACCGATTTTCTTGTTTGTTTAGTAGCTTCCAACTTTAGTTTAATCAAAAAACAATTGAAAACAGCTTTTGTCCATACCATCAACGAGGCATAGTCTTTATTTATAAGTCTGTATTCGTCATACTTCACAACTTTTACGCTTATTATTCTATAATAAGTACTTGTAAAATCTTTGACAAAAAAAGTAAAATAATATTGAAATTTATAAATCATTGAATGTAGGTCGAATTTTGACCACAAGTAAATAAATCGCTATAAATTTTATGAATTATAGTGTTTTTAAGACCACCAGACAAACAAATACGATCATTATTAGATTTCCTTAGAACATATAGTACAATTATTTTTATACGATTAATGGTAATGTTTAGTATGACGCGGCCACGTCGCCCTGGCAGGTATTCACAGAACCTTGAAGTTTGAGGCGCACTCGTGTTTGGTGCACCTCCCACCGGTTCGTCAGAGGGTGTTACCATATCCGACCGCTCAGATCGCAATACTGAGGCTCCTGATGAGGGACTGACACCCTCCGGGTCGAGGGTATGAAATGCATGGACAGTATTATAACGAATGTTACTATTTATGATTTGTAAATTTATATAACATGAACAGATAAACCAGACCGAGTTTCTTGCCGGTACTTCTCGATGACTAGGTTGTTTTCTGAACCGGTGGTAGCTTTCACGTTCATAGCCTTCTCAGGGTCTAAATTGAATAAAGTATATTTTGATTCCATTTCTACCTCCTCTCCGGCCAAAAAAAGGTGTGTGAATAACAACCATGGGGTTTTTAGTCAGTAAGAATTTGACATACCCATCTCCGCTGCTCGGTGATGAGGTGGTAAAGTTATGCATGATTTTGCCCATGTTTAAAAAAAGCTAAAGTTTTAACAGCTGGGTGGGAAATTCATAGTTCGTCCATTGTGAAGATAAAATAGTTCGCTGAAAACTCAACAGATGGCATGTTACATAGTTTCTTGAATTCAATCGAACAATGTAATTTTATTATCTCATCCAATGTTTTTTGTATAAGTATAATTATACATATCAAGTATAGACTTTGAAACACTATGATGAATTATAAATCTAAAGTTTCGACAATTTTTGTTTTATAATAAGTTTTGATACAATTAATTGTCTCCTAACATTAAAAACTTGCTAGGTCCATACTAATGATTAGCCTCTGCCCGCGACTTCGTTCATGTGGAATAGTTACTGTGGGCTAACGTTAACACGCAGCGAAAGCTCTCAAGAGGAAAAAAATCACGATTTTGAAATATTCTTCACTGGTGCCCCGCTCCTATTGGTTTTAGCGTGATGATACATAGCCTATAACATCCCTCGATAAATGAACTACATAGAATTTTTCAAATCAGACCAGTACTTCCTGAGATTACCTCCTACGTCACAAACTCACAAATTTTACCTCTTTATAATATTATATACATATATACATTATATATTAATTATAACAATCAACTATAACACATTGCAATTATAAATATCCCGTTTCAAAACTTCCACCCTTCAATCTTTACGAAAATTCATCGAAACACATTGCCCCTTAATAAATGTACCTAAGACAAAAAAGCCACCATCCACGATTGCCTCATCGTAGAAATGAAACACAAAGTGGTCTACAAGAGTAAAGATCATATTCATGTAGTCTTATTCTGATTGTTTGGTCGCTTACTAATAGGCGTGGGCCAGTGGCCCATCTCCTCATTGCACAGGTTCGGCTGACTTCTCAGACCCTTCTCAGAGAAAACCGACGTGAAGTAACAGTGCTTGCATTGTTGTGTTTCGTTCGGTTAGTGAAAGCGCTGGAAGACCACTGCCTTCCCCTCCTGCACAACCCCTTCCTCCCCTCCCCTGGTGGTCCTGGTGTTGCAAGTGGTTATGGACGGTGGTGATCACTTAACATCAGGGGATCAACCTGTTCCTTTGCCTCCTATTATAAAAAATAATCAAATGATGTAATATGATATATGATAATGAAGTGCTTGTACGTAGTATATTTTGAATACTAGTATCAATTGATATTAATGGCGTACGTAATATTTATTAAAATAGTGTGCGATATACATATATCGGTTATATCTGGATATAAATAATCTGATAATAATGTACATAATTTATATAGGACGTAACTTATCTAGACACTGTTCAAGAATGCTTAATCATTTTTACGGTGCCCCACGTGTTGTTTTAGCTTGTAAATACATATACTTACAAAATAACAAAGATAAAAGATTTCAATAACCCTTTATTTAGATTTTAGGTAGTTCTGTTTCTGGTGCGCCACGATGGCCTGGCCACGATGGCCACAACCCACGAAGGCGTATAAGGAGGTTGGGCTTCAGGGTGACCCTTGGGAAAACCGAGGCCCTATTATTCCACGGGCCTCGGCGAGGGCCACCACCTGGGGCCCACATAATGGTGGAGGGCGCCCGGATCGGTGGTAGGGCGTGATTTATCGCTGCCGAGCGTGGTTTCGGCGATGCTCGGCAGCGACCAGGCTTGGCGAGCGATGGCCTCCTTCTGCGAGGAGGTCATCTCGCAGAAGGAGGCAATGGAGAGGGCCCGCGAGGTAGACCCTCTCCACCAACGGAGGACCGGCGGGAGGAGGCGGCGCTTTGCCCGACCGTTGGGGCGGCTCTACAAGGTTCATAAGCATTGTACGATCCCTTGTCGACCCAACAATCACGGTCTGTCGGTACACCGTGGGGTTTTATAAAACCTATAAAAAAAGGTAGTTCTGTTTCATGGACGAACAACAAAAACTAAATACAGTAGAATCTCGTTAAGTTATAATCCAAGGGAAATACAAGTTATTTTAAGTTACAGAGTTTTTAATTTATCAAGGCTTTATGTTACACTCGGACTTACGCCGCACACTTTCTCGAAGGCCAAATCATGCCGTTTCTTAAAGTTTACTAACTAGCCATTGCTAGCTTTAAATTTATGGATTTTCAGCGAATTGGCGAACTCTTCAGCTTTTTCTTTCACTATGGGTCTGCTAACACTTATGATTTGGTTTCGACACTGTTTGAATAACGTAAATAAACATTTTTCCAAAATATGGGAATTTAGCAATTTTTCGTCTTTTACATATAATAATTTCTCCCGATTCTCGTCTCTTCAAGAGTTCATCTTCTTTTTTAATTATGAGTGATAATGTACTTTCGAGAATTCCAAACTGAGCCGCAATATCTTTCCTTTTTAATCCACTTTCCACTGCATTTATCGTTTTGAATTTAACTGCGTATGTTAGTGTTGTTAATTTTCGTTTTGAACTAATTTTACTTATTAAAGTTAACTTTTATCACACATCACGTTTTCCTGGACAGTGATCAAAAACTAATGATGATGATGATAACTCCAAGTAAGCCGCTGTCCTAACAACCGCAAATACAACTTTTAGGAATCACAAGGAAACAATAGGTGATTGTATACTTATTGTTTGTGTTAACAATTTAACTTGTTTTGTACAATCATTCGAAATTACTCATTGGCAAACAGTTTTTCTTACCGAGCTCATCGAAACATTTCTGTAACTAAGGGCTTATACTGAAATTATTAGTTATAGAGAGTGCATATTTTAAGCAATAGAGGTTTTGAGCTCCGAAGGGAAGGTAGCAGATTATTTTTTGATATTATAGAGGGATTTACTTTATTGACGTCTGCTGTAATTAAAGCCCATAAACAAAGAAGTTCAAGTAACGAACTTTATTTTAGTTTATATACATAATCCAACATCCTCAGCTTCGCATGATTGCTAACATTGTTATTAAAATTTGCTGTATTTATATTCATGATATATTTAATAAATTTCTGACTAATTTTAACTTGGTAGGTACTTATGAGTGTTTTTTTTAAGTATATAATGTCATTTCTCGACACTTTTAAATATAACTCTTGAACACGTGCGCAATAATTGCATTTATGTACTCGCTTAGAATTATACAGCATATTGTAATCAATGTAATGACTTATTTAAGGTATATATTAAGTTGATAAATAATAGAGGAAAGTGGAAGAAAAAAAAGTGTGTGTGTACTTATGTACACGCGTTAAAAGTTTTACTTCTATGGCGTAACAAGATAGGTCAACATTTTGGTTCTGTGTATTTGCTGTTTGTATTTCTTTGTATTAAAACTTTCAATGTATTAAATACCTTTTTTCTATTGTTAGTATCGTTTTTTCTACAAACGTAGAATAAGGCGAAAGATAACATTTTTGAAAAGATTTTTAGCTTGTTACGCCATAGAAGTAAAACTTTTAACGCGTGTACATAAGTACACACACACTTTTTTTTCTTCCACTTTCCTCTATTATTTATCAACTTAATATATACCTTATATATCCAGCACTATTCATATAATCCCCCCATACTTTAATCTCTTTCCTTCTATTCCCTATATCCGTCAACATTTATACTAACACTTTTACTCTATAAAGGACCCCCTGTTATGAACATCTGAATACATCCCTGTTAGATAACACACAATAAAATTATTTATTCAATAAAACAAATAAGCGTTAATAAACTTGTGACTTTTGTCGCTGTTACCTTGTTAAAAGTAATGTAGTACATAAATATACAGAGAATTCTGTTTTATAGAAACATTATTTTTTGTATGAGATTGTATTATTTAAAATAATCATTATAACCTCTGCTAGCTCCGGAAAATGCATTTTAGTAACTTCTAGCTATTTTGTATTAAGATAACTTCCTGAACGATGAAACAGCGTCTGCTTGAGTACAGTGGGTAGCTCCTCTGATGTCAGTGTTAGGAATAGGTGTAGTATTATTGTCAACAAAAGAATATATGTTTAAATAAATTGTTGAATTACCCGCTTCCACGTGTAATTGTACAGCTCTTAACATTGAGTATGCGAAATTGATGTCTGTAAAATATTCAATGTAAGGTAATAAATTGTCGTAGCTCACAGGTTGATCTCCGAAATAGAATTCTTTTACGAGTTTTGCTATCTCATCTTTTTGTGTTTGAGATTCAAACCGTAAATCAGCCGGTAAGAAATCTGAAAAGTTTTCATTCATTGCATTTCCCCAAACAGGAAATTCTCCTACCCTCATGAGCCCTTCCATGTTAGTAAAACCATACAGTCTTGGATATCTTTCATGACCGCCTCGTCTTAGAATTGCGTAAGGGGATTCTGTTAAAAATGTTTCTTGTCCGACATCCCTTTCTAGACAGGGCGAAAACGGAATGCCTGAATCTGGATAACCTGAATAAGGTATCGATACTAATAGCTCAATTGAAGCTGTTCTGTAGAATTCTTCCAAAGCAGTTATGTCTTCTGCGTTTGAAAAATTAAATAGTCTAGCTCTATCGATTGCATTTTGTATAGGATTTTGTTGGAGTGCGAATGCACCTAATTTGCTACCACTGTTAGATATTGCTTTATGGAATAAACCTTTTGTTCTTGGCGAAACAGTCAGAAGATCCATTGAACCCGATCCTGCACTACATCCAGATATTGTAATGTCATCCGGGTTACCACCGAAATATGCAATATTTTGTTTCACCCAACGCAATAGAGCTAATTGGTCTTTCATCCCAGCATTTCCCGGAACTTTTTCAGTACCCAAACACAAAAATCCAAATACTCCAACGCGGTAATTAAAAGAAACAACAACAATTTTTTTTGTGCCCGCGAATGTAGTAAGCTTCTCATTATTACCATAACCATACTGAAACCCTCCGCCATGTACATTGACCAAAACTGGAAGATTCCGCTCTTCTGTATCGGGAACAATCACATTAGCGAAAAGACAATCTTCCTGTATTGTCTTTGTTGTCAAATCTACATAAGATACCGGTCCTTGTGGGCATACAATTTCTTTATCCACCGCATCAAAAATCTCAGTCCACGTTGGTGGTGGATCGGGTGCCTATAAACATATCTAAAATGTATTTGAATAATTCACATAAAAATTAAAATACTATTGTATTAACTTTAGATCACAGTTGCTGTGAATATTTATTATACGTTAGCCAATTTAAATAGAATAACAAAATTTTTATCTATACTAATATTATAAAGAGGTAAAGTTTGTGAGTTTATGACGTTGTGACGTTGTAGGGGGTAATCTCAGGAACTACTGGTCCCATTTGAATAATTCTTTCAGTGTTATACAGCTCACTTATCGAGAAAGATTATAGGCTATATATCATCACGCTAAGACCAATAAGAGCGGAGCACCAATGAAGAATGTTTTAAAATCGGGGTATTTTTTCCTCTTGAGAGCTTCCGCTGCGTGTTCGCGTTAGCCCAAAGTAACTATTATTAGTATATATTTTGATAATAAATATGTTTTGCGAGGCAAATAACGCCGAACCACTTAACTTGCTTTCACCCAACTCACTTGCGTGGGATGCGATCTAACGAAGTTGAAACGATTAATTGGCAAAGTAGTAATGGGATGGCATACATTCAAAAACACCTAAAAGAGTTTCTGTTTTGTGGATACTCAGTCCTGGAATCAGTCTTCTGAATCCAATTGATAGACTACATCAAATATAATATTCAATGATATTTTCGTGACTAACAAAATTACTACACACTATATATACATTGACTTACAAAAACCCAAGATTCAACGTCTCACTGACGTCACACAAAAATGAGTGCTAAACTTTGGATTATGCACTTATTTCAAATAGTGCAATTATATCATAAATAACGTTGCATGCGTCCTTGTAGTACAACTTTAAATCATTTAGGTAATGTTGAATTAGCAAAATCATAAGTTTATCGCATAACTATAACCACGTATGTATATTGGGGAGTTTTTGTGGCCGGTTTTGAGCGTTACTTTTAATCGAGACTGAGCGTATTGGGTTTTATATATGTCAATGATACTATGCCATAAAAATAAATTGGCATTACCTTGAACCTTTCTGTTACTGTTCCATATGGAATGCTGTAGAAAGCGAAAACATTTTCAGATTCTTTGTAACCTCTTACTGGTCCCTGAGTGATATTAACTACTCGGCTCTCTAAAACCTGGCTCTGCACCTGGGCAGTACCAAACACCGCACACAAACACACTAGTAGAAGCCTCCACGACATTTTTCTCCAATGCCTTATCAAGCGCCGAAATCCCTTTTATAACATTTTATGTATAAGATAAACAAGTCATTAATACATCAAATCTTGATAGTGTAATCAGAGACAGGAAACCACCAAAGTTAACTTTTAAAATTAATAAAATTCAGGTAGAACAATGTTAATTATACAATTATGGAATGTAATGGTCATTGTAAATTATATGTTTAAAACTAGCTGACCCGCGCAACTTCGTCTGCACCAAATCGGTTACTACCGGTTTCAATAGTATTAAACGCGAAAAATCTTAAAAAACCTAAAGCCCGATTGCAGCGACACTTACCGTTTCCATTTGTGAATCCAAATCATCCAGGGATTCACTCAAACATATACGCAGTTGGTATGTGATAAATCTTTTAAAATAAGTTTAGAACCCGTTCGCAGCATCATCTACCGGGACCAATTAAGATAAAATCTAACCTACATATTTGTATGTTGGCGATTAATATCTTCCCAGTACCCCTGGGTTGCTCCTGCGCCACCAACCTCCACCCCCGTTCATTATTCGCGTGGAGCTGCAGCGACAACGCAATAATTTTACGGCTTATAATTTTTATTTCGCATTATCTTCTAACTAACTTTATCAATTAACATACTGTGAAAAATAACATTACATTTCCATTTTGATTTACTGGTTTGTTATACAGGAATTGGTAAAGCATACGTGAAATCCGCATTCAAACTTAATCTTGTCAAATTTATTTTACTTCTGACATATAAACCATATTTGTGACTGAGATATTATATTTAGATATATGGTATTGCGGACTTTTTTGTAAAAGTAATGAATATTTTTGCGATTTTAACCGTTCAAACAGCGTACGCCATATCATCTATTGAATTTTTTCCGATTTCAATTACAATTCTTGTGATTCATCATCTTCTTATCCCACCTAAGTAGGCTCGGTACAACATATTTTCCTTTTCCTCGCTCGCCTATCAGATGTCATCTGAGTATTCACACCTTTTATACACATATAATTTTTCACATTACGATTCTTGTGATTAATTATTAAAAATACATGTTTGCTAAAATAAAAAAAAATATCTATAGCACTGAGGAATAATACCTTCACCTTCTATAATGCAATGTAATTATATTATTTAGGTTTTCGGAAAAAATCTTGTCACCTTTGTTTAGCAACGCCATCTCTAGTTATATTTGTGAAATGAAACATTGGAATGAAACATAACTTGACTTAATTTTTGGCAGCCGCATCGCTGTGCTTCATACAGATTATTTTACTGGGTACCTATGTGGTATGTCATGAACATAAAATATGAAGACGAGAAGTTGTATGTCAGAAATGTGCTTCTCAATATTCCAAGTTTATAAATAAATAGCTTTTAAGTACATAAAATAAATAAGGAAACATTTTTATATATTATATGTTAGTTATTATGAAAAGATAAACCAGATCGAGTTTCTTGCCGGTTCTTCTCGATGACTGGGTTGTTTTCCGAACCAGTGGTAGCTTTTGACGTTCATAAGTGCCTTCTCAGGGCTTAAATTGAATAAAGAGTATTTTGATTTTGATACAATAAAATAAATGTAACAACATATTAGTGACAGTTTCGTTTACACATAGGTATGTTTCAACTTTGTCGACATGGTATTATTATTGAAATGAATTTTCTTTAGAATCGTTATGGTTTAAAAATCGATAGAAAGAAAATACGTAATGGCAAAGAGACACAATCATCAATAGGGTTTAAGCCTACTTATTAGATTTTATGCTCGTAATTCAACAAATTGATAATAATTAAGCAAAGAAACGGCTCAATTATAACGTACTTTTTACGGACCGAAGACGTCGATTCGGAATATGACGATCGGTGTTTTTTATTTGTTTGTTTGAAGAAGCATAGTGTTATCACCCACCTCCGGTGCCGCTGCATCACGTTCAAGAGACGAGACTACAACACGACCGGAACATTGATATTAGCGCCACCATATTATAAATATACATTGACACTAGCGCCATCATATTAGAGATACACATTGATACTAGCGCCACCATATTAAGAGACACATTGAAACTAGCGCCACCATAATAAAGATAGATAAATAAGAATAATAATTATTATATAGATTTTAATAAGACTTAAATAAGAATATCATTATATAGAATTGAATCATTAGTTTGATCATTATGAATAATAAATAGTATATTCTTTGACTTCATAGTTCGGCCATGAAAGGCTAGATGTCGCTGATCTACATGTCGAAACAGATTAGTAAACACATTCGAGATACATAAATAAGGATAATTATATAAAATTGTTATATAGCTTAAATAATATTAATTTGTTCATACTTTTTTATTTTTGTGTTGCTTAAATTATTTTTTAAAAATTGACAAATATTTATAATCATTGATTTATCGATAGTTCATCAACTATATATGGCGCGTTTTCGACCGGAGGCACCGGTTGACCTGAAGTGATGCAGTGACTGCGCGCTCTCCGCCCTCTATCTCGAAAACAGTTCACCGTATGAGAAATGTTTATAAATAAAATTTGTAGAGAATTTTATATTCTACATTATTGATAATAAATACATATAGCAAAAACCCATAGGAAATGAGATATTTAAAAAAAAAGCGCAAAAAAAACAATTTTTGTAATCTTTGACCTTGAAATTTAATGGTTGCGTACACCCTACCATATGTAGGTTTTGAGACAACTTTTAGGATGTCAATATACAAGTATTTACAGACTTACAGCTGGGTATCTCGAATTCCGAGATTTTTTTTTTTTTTTTTTTTTTTTTTTTTTTTTTTTTTTTTTTTTTTTTTTTTTTTTTTTTTTTTTTTTTTTTTTTTTTTTTTTTTTTTTTTTTTTTTTTTTTTTTTTTTTTTTTTTTTTTTTTTTTTAGAGCCGCCCCCACGGTCCGCCCGGCGGAAGGTGACCGCCGGGCTCCTACCTATAGAGGGACAGACCGGGTACACACCGGCTGCCCCCCCTCGTCCGCCGGACCTGTGCAATGAGGAGATGGGCCCCCCGGCCCATCCCCTCAGGTCCGGCTACGGTGGCAGGAGGAGTTGGGCGAAGCGCCTTCTCCTCCTGCCTGTCCTCCTTTGGCGGAGACGGCCACTTTGAGGGTCTGCCTCGCGGGCCCTCTCCGCCTCCTCCTTCTGCGAGATGACCTCCTCGCAGAAGGAGGCCATCGCTCGCCAAGCCTGTTCGCTGCCGAGCATGGCCGAAACCACGCTCGGCAGCGATAAGTCCGTTCCCACGGCCGCCGCCAGGATGCGGCGCTGCTCCCCCCACGCAGCACACTCAGACAGCGTGTGCTGCGCGGTATCTTCCTCAGCGCCGCACTCGTGGCAGGCGGCCGTCGGCTCCCTGCGTGCGATCCGGTGCAGGTACCACCCGAAACAACCGTGTCCGGTGAGTACCTGCACCAGTCGGAACGTCAGGGAGCCCCACTCCCTGGCAGTCCACTCCCGCAGGACCGGGCGGACGGCGTCCACTGTGAACCGCCCGAATCGCTCGTCCGCCAGGTCCTGCTGCCACCTTTCGACGGCGTCCCCCCTGAGACGCCGTCTCTCCGCCTCTACCTCCCTGGGAGCCGGAGGCTCCCCCCTTCGTTTCCTCGCCGCCGTGAACTCGTACACGGCGGCGAGAACTCCTGCCTCCAGCTCCCAGGGCAGGGAGCCGGCGAGCGTGAAGGCCGCCGCCGAGGACACCGTCCGGTACGCCCGGATTGCCCTCAGTGCCACCGTGCGCTGCGCATTGCGGAGCGCACGCACGTTGGCGGCACCGAGGGCATCAGCCCAGACTGGTGCCCCGTAGGCGGCCATCGCCCGCACGACTCCCATGTAGAGTCGGCGGCACCCGGCGCCCGGCCCCCCCACGTTGGGGAGTAACCGGCCGAGTGCCGCCGCCGCCCCAGAAATTCGCGGTCCGAGCCCCGCAAAGTGGGGCTCGAACCGCCAGCGCCCGTCCAGGGTGAGGCCCAGATATTTCATCTGGGTCCCCACCCTGATCCGGGCTCCCTCCACCACAATGTGAGCCCCAGGAGGTGGCCCCCGCCGAGGCCCATGAAAGAGTAGGGCCTCGGTCTTCTCGAGGGCCACCCTGAGGCCCAACCTCCTTATGCGCCTGACCACGAGGGTTGTGGCCATCGTGGCCAGGCGCTCCACTTCCTTCCATTCCCCCCCCCGGGCTACGACTAGGGTGTCGTCCGCGTAACAGATGAGGCGTGCTCCGTATGGGAGCACGCCGCGGAGCACCCAGTCGTAGCCCATGTTCCACAGGAGCGGCCCCAAGGCCGACCCCTGTGGAACCCCTCGCCTTGTGGCCCGCCGCACCATACGCCCGTCGCCGTCTACGTAGGCGACCTCCCTATCTTCGAGGTACGCCTCCAGCACCCGCTGCAGGTAGGGGGGCACTCCGAAATATCGGAGCGCCTCCCGTATGACCCCATGCGGCAGGGTGTTGAAGGCGTTGGCGATGTCAAGGGACACCGCCAAAACCCTCTCCCCCTGGGAGGTCGCCTCTGCCGACAGCGACTTCAGGAGGCACAGGGCGTCCACCGTAGAACGCCCTGCCCGGAAGCCATACTGCGCATCCGCCAGATTAGGCCCTACGCCCTCTAGGTGCTGGACGACCCGGGAGGAGATAATCCTCTCCAGCACCTTCCCGACGTCGTCCAGCAGGACGAGGGGCCGATACGCGGACGCGCAGTCCGTAGGGCGGCCTGCCTTTTCCATAAGGCAGAGCCGCCCAAGCTTCCAGGGCTTCGGGAACTGCCCGACCGAAAAACACCGGTCGAACAGCTCCCGAAGCCACCCCCCTAATTGGCCCAAGGCAAGGCCAAGCACCCGACCCGGGACCCCATCAGGGCCAGGCGCTCTACGCCGGTTGAGGAGGCGCTCGACTGCCCTCCCCATCTCCTCCTCCGTTATCGGAGGAGGCGGCCCGTCGAGCACCTCCTCGACTGCCTCCCGAGGCGGAGGCATGGGAGGAGCCGGTAGCATCGGAGGGTCGGGGAATAATTCTCCCACGACCCTCGCTACCACCTCCGGCCGGAGAGTCTCCGTCGCCGGGGGCGCCCAGGATCGCAGCTTCTTGCGCACAATCCTGTACGGGCGCCCCCAAGGATCCCCCTCCCCCAAGGATCCCCCTCCAAAAATTTAATCTTAAATGACTGGACTAGTTGAAATTTTTATATCTGAAAAGGCTGAATCCAAAGAATAATAATTTTGCATAGGAGTGGGCATAGCTTATTTTTTATATACTTTTATAATTTTTGAACGAACGACCTTTTAAATAGGAGCCTCGATAAAACGAAAATTTCCTTAACTCGAAAAAATACTTTGATTCCTTCCCTGTATGCCCCAAAACCTTTGTTACATGACATTTCAACTTTATACAATATTGGCAAGATATCTTCCTATGATTGTATTTACTTTTTATATCAATACCGATCTATATTTTTACATAACATCTATAAGATGGAAATATTAGAATGTGATATCAGTAATCTGAAATTAATATTCGTTTTTATTTTAAAAACACCTGCTTATCTTATAAATTGAGCTTATCTAGATAGTGCCGTAAAAATGCTTACCTAGTAATTGTGTTTGTGGGAGGCACCCACACGATGTTTTAGTGCGCATGCACTTATTATTTGAAAATATCATTCATTAAATTAATGAAATCGATATTTTATTTCAATATCTTCTATCTATACATATAATAAAAATGTAAATGTAAAACTGACAATTATTATATATTATTCCACTCGTTATATATTCACGTGAAGGCCTCAAAATCCACACCGACTGTCATCAACTTTGATTGCTATTCTTACATTGCAGGCGCTGTAAATAAGTATTCCTAATAAAATCAATTAATTGAAAAACTATAATAAAATGATAAAAATATACTAGTTTCCTTTGTATTCACTCAACTACCTATCTGGATGCCAAATTTGAAACAGTTTCATCTGAAACAGGATTAGAATCTATAGGTCTATAGGTCAATCGTTGATATATATAAATCTATTTATTATTTTGTAAAAAATAGTTTTTTTGGCATTGAGTGGTGACAATATTGTAATATGTTACAATAAATTCACTAATATGCCATCACAGTATTGCCTGGATATTATAAGGAGCAGTACGGAGTGCGCTAATCAAAAAAACGTCATACTGAGCAAGGATTTTTGCTGCCATAAGCTTTTTCTCTGATACCAGAATGTATGTTCTGCGCATCTACTTCAGAGCGGTTAAACAGTTTGACGCAGACTATATCAATTGTAGTAGGTAATTAATTAAATTAATGTAAATTATTACAATAGGTAATTTTACTGTATGAAGTTCGTGTACAGTTTCGTCGAACTTTCTACAATATAACAACATGCCACGCTTACATAAAAGCAGATCAGCGGGCTCTAATGAAGATACCGATGCCGCTCCTACGGGAATTTCGACTGACAGCGTCGCCGCCATTATGGCTGCTTTACAGCGTTCGCAGACCGAAGCTTTTGAAAAGCTTTTGGATAAGGTCATGCAGCAGTTTTCAACCCCGTCGCATCAGTCCGGTAACTTCTCATTTTATTTGTTCTTTATTACGTATTATAAAAATAAAGGTTGTGTATGTACAATTAAAATAACAACTTTTAGATGGATGAATATGGCTACAAATGAGCAAAAAAAAATTTTCTTTATACTTTGTCTATATATTTATACTAGTATATTTTCTCTGTTTAGGAATTGTATTAGATAATGAGTTAAAGAAATGTGTGACGGACGTAAAAAGAGTAAATGATAGATTAATATTGGTGAAATTATTGATAGAACAGATGACGTTAAATATAATAAGTGTGTATGCGCCGTAAGCTGGGTGTAACGAGATTGTGAAAGAGAAGTTTTGGGGAGACTTTGATAGGGTGATAATGGATATTTCACAGAATGAGGATATTTATATTGGAGGTGATTTTATTGGGCATGTAGGCAGTGAAAGTGGAGGTTATGAGAGAATGCATGGAGGCTGGGGTTTTGGGAATAAAAACAAAGAAGGTGAAAACCTCATTCAAGCTGCAGTTGCTTACGATTTTACAATAGCTAATACTTTTTTTCAGAAAAGAGACCAGGAGCTAATCACTTACAGTAGTGGTAATCACACTACTCAAATTGATTATTTTCTCTTACGATGAAGTAATATTAAAATAGTGAAGGATTGTAAGGTTTTGCCTGGAGAGGTATTAGCTACTCAACATCGTTTATTAGTGTTAGATTTAAAAAATGAGAGAGAGGCCATGATCGAACGGTTGAATAAGAACCTTAGGTTTGTTGCCGATTGGGGTGATTCAAACCTGGTTAAGTTTAACCCCGAAAAGACACAGGTGTGTCTCTTCTCTACAAAACGGAGTCCGTTCGACTTGACTCCTACTTTCCAAGGGGTTTCCCTATAAGTTATGGACAACCTCGAGCTACTTGGGATCCAACTAACATCAGATCTCAACTTCGGACATTCGATTGAACAAAAAGCAAGAACAGCTGCAAGGAAACTTGGGATCCTCTTTAGGAATGTGGCAAGAGATGTCTTTGGTGAAACAAAAGGAAGACAAAAGATAGATAAAGACACTTGGTGGTGGAATGAAGAGGTACAAAAGGCTTTGAAAGAAAAGAAAATAGCTTTTAAGAAATGGAAATGTATTGAAAACCGGGATAGCACGGTTAAAGAAAATAAGAGAATAATCTATACACAATGTAAGAGAAATGCAAAAAGAGCGGTAGCTATTGCTAGAGCCAAAGTACAAAATGAATTGTACAAATCACTGGAGAGCTCACAAATACAAAAATATTTGTGTCGTTTAGCAAAAGCTAAAGAGAAGAGTACAAGAGATATTACGCACGTTAAATGTGTGTTTGTTGATCTGGAGAAGACATATGATCGAGTTCCCCGAGATGTTTTGTGGTGGGCTTTGAAAAAGAAAAAAGTGCCTGGGAAGTACCTATAACTTATTTGTGGTATGAATGGTCAAGCCAAAACACATGTTAGGTCCGAAGCTGGAGTTACCGATGATTTCAATGTGGCTGTAGGCTTACACCAGGGTTCAGCTTTGAGCCGTTATTTATTTCTTCTTGTTATGAATGCATTAACATCAGACATACAGGAGGATACACCTTGGTGTATGCTGTTTGCTGATGATATTATTCTTATCGGAGAAAATGCTGTCGAGGTCCAGAGCAGGCTGGAAAAATGGCGAGAAAAACTGGAGAATGTTGGTTTGAAAATTAGTAGAACAAAAACTGAACATCTAGTTTTTCTCCTATAGCCTTAAATGGTGTATCTTTACCAGCCTGCTCTAATTTTCGGTGTCTCCGTTCATTGATACAAAGCGACGGTGGCATTGATAAGGACGTGAGGAATAGAATAAATGCAGGATGGATGAAATGGCGAAATGTGTCTTGGGTAGCTTGTGACCCACGAATACCTTTGAAACTCAAGGGGAAGGTTTATAAAGCTATGATAAGACCAGTCATGCTGTATGCATCTGAGTGCTGGTCTACGAAAGAGATGGATGAGAGAAAATTACATGTGGCAGAGATGCGAATGTTAAGGTGGATGTGTGGTGTGACTAGAATGGATAAAATTAAGAATGAGTATATCAGAGGAAGTTTGAAAATAGCACCAGTGACAGATAAGTTGAGGAGTAATAGGTTAGCATGGTATGGGCATGTCATGAGGAGAGATGAAAACCATGTAACTAGAAAAGTGTTGAGTATGTTTGTGGACGGATATACGAGTAGAGGAAGACCGAAAAAGGTATGGATGGACTACGTGAAAAACGATATGTGCGTAAAAGGTGTGAATACTGAAATGACATTTGACAGGAGAGAGTGAAAAAAGAAAACATGTTGTGCCGACCCTACTTCAGTGGGATAAGGGTAATGATGATGATGAGGTCAGTCGTTGATAAAAATGACGATTTTTGGACGTTTATATTTAAATAACTGTTCGATGTGTGTTTATAAAATTCGGAGCACATGTATACCTTGCAAGTCTGAATACATGAGCTGAATTTGATATGTTTATGTGATATAGTTTTTGAGATATGATAAGGTGAAAAGTGGATCTAAATGGTTCATGTAATATTACACACGGTAGCCCGCGCAGCCATTCTGTTAGGTTGAACTTGGCTTGACACGCTGCCGCTAGATAAGGTTCAACAAGGTTGTGTGTTTGAAATTATTTAGTTTAAATATAATATTGAAATACAATTGAAGAATAGATATAGGGAGGGATACCGGTAAGGATAACATTTATCACACACCAATTGATGCTTATAGAAATTAACAAACTTAATAGATACAATTGCCTTGATGAAGACTTTATGATAAAAGTGATTTTATGTACAATTTTATGAAAGTAAGTTAACAGCTAATAAGATAAACACTAAACAGATGTTTTTATGTACAAATGCAGAATCTGTCGTCGGGGGTGCTGGTTCACTGTAGTATTGTTCATAAATTCCATCCCAGAGCAAAGCACGTGCTTCTAACAGAGGGCCTTTCAGCTCTATTGTAGTCCCGAGCGACATATACGGTGACCTATTTGCATCTGCGGGTGGCCACAATGGTAAAGAGGAATTGTCACCTACTGGTTTCCTGAAAAATAAATTTAATTTTTAAAATATTCACGAAGTTAAATAATACCACAGGTTAAAGATAATACAAGATACGTTCGTTTGTATAATTACATATAATATAGACATAAGGTACATACGGTTGTATTAGTGCAAAAGAATGATGTACCCTTAAAATCAACATAAATATATTTTTATTTTTGTAGTAAACATCTTGTTAAAACCAATGACGCTGAAACTGTCGCAGTGAAGCCAATTAGAATAATTTGATATCTCAGAGCATGACGTTAGGTCCACTGAAACTTACGGATTTGAAAACAGATTTTTTATACAGTTATAATAACACAACGCAGATTGTAGGTGGTAGAGCCACGCTGAAGCTATTACTGGTTTCAGCATGAATGGGTCGGCTCGTCCGGGGTAGTTCCACCCTCTCATAGATAATCGACGTGAACTAACAGTGCTTGCATTGTTGCATTTCGTTCGGTCAGTGAGAGCGCCGGAGGCCCGCCTCCTCCTCCCCTGCTCCCGTCCCCCAAACACAGGCTGACAACGCACTTGCGACTCCTCTAGTGCTAGTATCTATAGATGGTGGTGATCACTTAACATCAGGTGACCCACCTGTTCGTTTGCCTCCTATGATATAAAAAAAAGATAGATCTTAAGAATTATCCTCAACAAATTAAAACCTGTCTAGCTGCTATGTTAATGATGATACTGAATAGATTATATAATTTTCACATAAAAAGTAAAATTAGTCTACGGACACATTATTTACTTTTAATTTAATTTTGTAATTATTTTGATTATTTTTAGTAGGGTAGATTTATTATTTTCCTTTGCTATATAGCAAACATACATGCAGTCAACGCGATATTAAGTGATCACTGTAGTGTTTAGTTAATTATAACCAATTTTTAAAACGGACCACAGTCTTAATCGAGATCAATTAATAATATTTTACTACTAACTTACAGCTATTAACCTGGAACACCTTGCCAATAGGTATTGCCAACCACTCCCTTAAACTGGAATATAACAGCGCAAGCAATGTTGCCTTACGGCAGTAATAGATGTGGCTTTAATGCTTCTTTAGTCGAAGCATACAGTTTTTAAAACTATATAATCTACTTGGTATATACTTACTGCATCTACTATCATAAGAAAGCATGGGCATAATAATCACGCCAACCTACGTATCAGTAATTTCAAACTCTGAGAAATCCCCAGTTTAATGTTTTCCCACATACAGTAGTACAACAAGAATGTTTCTTAAGTACAGGTTGCCTCACGATGTTTTGCTTCACCGTCAACCAGTAGTGTTACCAATTTAAAGAATTAAATCTAGGTGAATTGCGAAAAATTCGTTGAAACATGGCGGAGCTCGAACCTGCTAACATCGGGTTGACATTCCACCAGAAAAACCTATCTATGTAACGATCTATTATGAACGTATTTCAAGGTAACCTATTCTTGTTTTTATCATTACATAGTATAAAACAAAGTCCCCTACCGCGTATGTCTGTCTGTCTGTTCGCGATAAACTCAAAAACTACCGAACGGATTTTCATGCGGTTTTCACCAATAGATAGGGTGATAAGTGAGGAATGTTTTAGTATATAATTTGTCAAGGATTTTTTCATAATCAGGGCGGGACAACGTCTGCCGGGCCTGATAGTATAATATATTACTCACCCTGATATTATGAAACTACCCCAAATCTCTCTCATAATGCTTTTCATATTTAGATATTCTGCTGTTAAATTAGATTCATCTTCGTCCCAAACAGCATGTGATTGAGAACAATGTACTGCTCCTTTGATATCAGTATTAGGAAAAGGTGTAGTATTATTGTCAATAAAAGAATACATATGCAAGTATATTGTTGAGTTTCCAGCTTCTACATGTAATTTTACAGCTCTCAGCATTGAGTATGCAAAATCTACGTCTGTAAAATAGTCAACGTACGATAATAAATTATCGTAACTCACAGGCTGATCACCGAAATAGAATTGTTTTACCAGATTTCCTACTTCAACTTTTTTTGTATGTGTTTCAAATTGTAGATCACCCGGTAAGAAATTTGAGAAATCTTCATTCATTGCATTAATCCAGCCAGGAATTTGAAATAATCTCATGATACCCTCCATATCAGTAAAACTGTATAATTTTTCATATCGTTCATGATTCCCTCTTCTAAGAATTGCGTAAGGAGACTCCGTTAAAAATGCTTCTTGCCCGATATCCTTTTCCAAACAGGGTGAAAACGGAAGCGATGCATCCGTAGAGCCCGTAGAAACGTCGTGTATTAATAATTCAACTGAAGCTGTTCTGTAGAATTCTTCCAATGAAGTTAAATCTTCAACATTTGAAAAATTTAATAATCTAGCCCTATTCATAGCATTTCTTATGGGATTTTGTTGCATTGCGAAGGCACTTAATTTACTACCACTGTTTGATATAACTCTATTAAACAAACCTTTCGTTGTGTGGGAAACGCTTAAAAGTTCCACGGAAGCTGCCCCTGCACTACATCCAGATATAGTTACGTCATTTGGATTACCACCAAAAAATGCAATATTCTGCTTTACCCAACGCAATAAAGCCACCTGGTCTTTCAAACCCGCATTTCCTGGAACTTTTTCTGTACCCAGACACAAAAACCCGAATATTCCGAGACGGTAATTAAAACTGACAACAATAATTTTTTTTGTGCTCGCAAGCTTAGTTAGTTTGTCATTACTGCCATACTCATGCATGAATGCTCCACCGTGTATGTGGACTAAAACTGGAAGGTTACGCTCTTCTGTATCAGGTACAATCACGTTGGCCAAAAGGCAGTCTTCCTGCATTACTTTTGTAGTTACATCTACATAAGATACCGGCCCTTGTGGACATATAATATCTCTATCAACTGCGTCAAATATCTCGGTCCAAGTGGGTGGTGAATCGGGTGCCTATAAACAGATAATAAATGTTTTTGAAGACTTTCAGAAAGAGTAAAAGATGTATTACAAAATGCAGTTAAAACGAAATAATAATATTAGCTAAATATGTTTGCATCTTACTTAAAAGAGAATACTATATAAGAATAGTATTCATGTTTTGAAATGAAAATTGTAACACTATACATATTATTTTGAAATTCATATGATATAACATAATGACTTGGATCATGATATTATTATTAATCGAAAAACAATAAATGCCTACTTTATTCATGATAACTGTATTTTGAGGTGTATGTAATTATAAATGATACTTTTTATTACGTCATAATAGGCAAACAAACAGATGGCTCACCTGATGTTAAGTGATCACCACCGTCCATAGACACTAACAACACCAAGGGAGTCGAAAGTGCGTTGCCAGCCTGTGTTTGGGGGAAAGGGAGTGAAGGGGAGAGGAGATCGGAGGTGGGTATCTAGCGCTCTCACTGACCGAGCGAAACGCAACAATGCAAACACTGTTGCTTCACGTCGGTTTTCTATGAGAGGGTGGTACTACCCTGGACGAGCCAACTCATTAATGCTGAAACCAGTAATAACTTCAGCGTGGCTCTACCACCTACAACACCTTAATCTAACCGCACATAAGGCTACTCCAGTTTTATCTAATACATTGATAATACTATCAACCACGTCATTTATGCTACGACCATTTTATCACCACACGCAGAGTGAAACACTCATGAAACTATTACATCGATATCACATGTTCGAGTGTCGGAATTAATCAATTCTTCAGGTATTAGTAAACCAAAACATGATATCCTGTACATTAGATAGATCTTCCTCTCGCTATGGTTGTTGCTGCTCATAAACTTCAGGTCATTTACCATAACATGAGGTGCAGATATTTCCGCTAAATTGAATATAAAAATACATAAACAAATTCAAACATTATTATAATTTAATCATCTAAACATGCAACTGTTCTTTGAACTTTGATTTTACACGACACAATATGTATAAATAAAGATAATACATAAACAAAAAATATATTTCAATTAATAATTACCTTATATCTTTCAGTGGCCGTTGCATACGGTATGCTATAGAAGGCGAAAACATTTTCAGATTCTTTATATCCTCTCACTGGTCCCTGAGTTATATTAACTACTCGGCTTTCTAAAACTTGGCTCTGCACTTCAACAGTGCCAAATACTATACACAAACTCACTAGTAGAAACCTCGACGGCATCGTTCTGCATTAAATTAAATTATCAAACCCTATTGTTATATCTATATATTAGATAATAACAATCATCTATAATTGATATTGTTATCAAAGCCAGTAAAGCTCATGCGTATATAAAAAACTCAAAACATATAAAATGTAATTTATTATAAATGAAATAATCTATTTAAATACAATTTAGTCTTCTCGGTCTGTTCTTAAAAAATTGGTCACATCTTTTAAAATCTAGGAATTTTAATAATAAATAAACTTAAATTGCTTTTATCTTTTCAATCTCTGCGAATATCCATTTTTTTTTCATATTGTAGCTTGGCAAAATGTCTGCACTATGCCTGATGGTAAGCACAGTCAATCCAAAAACAATGGTGACCATCCCGAGTTGCAATAGTTTCAAATTAAACAGGATCACAACTGACCCCTGGAATAGGCCTACTGGGTAAACCGCGTCAAAAAAAAAACACGCTAAGTACACTACCTTATAGGTGGTTTGGAAACGTATGCATATTATGACCATTACAACTTTATTTGATATAGACATTATATTATATCTCAAAAACGGTGGCTCGTAGGAAAAAAAGTATTGATACATTTTTTGTAGATAATTTTATGGTCTACAATTTTTGTCTGAAGTATTTTTATGATAAAACTTACCGTTTTGGTGAAAATCACGAAAAACTCTTCTTTTTACTTTTGACCTTGAATAAAAAATTCCCATACAGGGGTAAACATGGGAATTTTCAAATTTTATTTTTAATCATATTCTAAACAATCCTACTGATTTTCAGCTTGGTGGGAATTTATGTAGCTTTACCTTTACATTTTTTTGGTCTAATTTGACAGGACTAAGCTGTGCTTCTGGTTTCACACGCGATTGCTAGGCGGTAATTGTTTTCGTTTCGTAATCTTGTCTTAAATTGATGTTTTATGACTTATACAATATTATGAATAACTTGTACAGCCTATTAATTATGGAATAATATAGGCTACTGGCGTATATTTCTTTGTTGTTTCGAAATTATATTATCTCAATATTTCCCATCGACAATAATATTTCGTTGTTGATTATTTCATAGCTACTCAATCGATAAATTACATACTTCTTGTGTAAAAATTTCATACAGGTAAATCAAGATACAAATGGCATTATTGATACATAAAAAATCACCATATTTATGAATAGAGTCTGTTATATTAGATGTCCTTCACAAATTTTGGAAATAAAATTAAATGTACGGACGGATGTAAAAACTATTAAAAATATGGGAACGAAACTTTTACACTTAAAAAAAATTACACCTAGGTTCTATAAACAAAATTGAAGGGGCGCTTTTGAAGATTAATCATTACGTAAGATGCGGGGCACTGGCCGAGGTGCGATACGCGGGCCGGAGCGCGGGGCACGGTGTGGTTCACCGTTTCCCTATTTATTACATCAGTTAACAAGTAGAGTCAATATACCAGGTAAATATTTAAAGGGTGACACCCTTATATCCTATGGTAGTTCATGGTCGCTTCGCAATAAAATAATAATAATATCAAAACAAATACTAATAAAAAACAAAGAGACCTTTAGTCATAGTTAGTTCTAAAACTTTTAAAAGTATGGGAACGATACTTTCAAACGTAAAAAAAAAAACGAGCCTATATACAATGAACAATTTTAAAGGGGCGCTTTTCAAGGCGTAATCATTACGTAAATGCCTATCGTGAGAATTCTGCACGATCGAATAATAGGAAGCGGGGCGCGGGTCGAGGTGTGGGACGCGAGCCGGACTGCGCGGTATTCATATTTATTACACCAGTTCGTTTTTGTGTAAATATCAGTTTTCCGTTTCTCGAGATAGTTATGTCAAATATTATTCACCTATTTTTTTTAATTGATTTAGAACAAGAAGCAATTAATAAGTTGTCTGTGAGAATATTGCAACTCTTTAACCAGTCATGCTGTATAGACGTCGTTTTATCGTGCTAAAATAAATAAAACAGTGCCTTCAAGATACCCCCCCCCCCCCATCTTACCTAACTTTAGTGTTATGCGATATCAATAATCTGAAATTAATATTCGAATATGTTATAAAAATAAACTGCTTATCTTATAAAATATGTCCTATAGATAGTGTCCTAAAAATGCTTAGTAAATATATTTGTGGGAGGCACACACGCGATTTTTTAGTGCGCATGCCCTTGTTGTTTGAAAATATACATCGATAAAATTATTTAAATCGATATTTTTTTAAATATAAATACTGTTTGTCATAGGCTCCTTTTACGAGCATTTAAAATGTCTAGTTAGTTCGTTGTGTCCCCGCTCGGGAAATACATATTTATGTACGGGACTAGGTCGGTGATACTATTTATTTTCGTTCTATATTCGTACACGGATATTACTCTGTTAGTGCAAGTATTTGCAGTGTCACATGTTATACGTAGTTTATCTTATCACGATTTATTTTGTTATAGAGTATAAGTAATATTTATAAGTAACTAGCGGTCCCGGCGGACGTTGTCCCGTACTGATAATAAATAAATATTGACAAATTATATACTTAAACCTTCCTCATGAATCACTTTATCTACTGGTGGAAACCGCATGAAAATCCTTTCAGTAGTTATATACCGTGATAGTTTTCCCTCCGATATCTATTTGGAAACTTTTCTCGAAGCGTTCAATAACCTTATACAGACCAGAGTAAGGGGGCTGTAGTGGTTTACGTACGGCGTCTTGTCGTAGAAAAACAGCGGTTGCTTTCGAGAGATCCTTATTTATTTAGTTTATAGGGAGACCAAGCAGCACTACTTACAAGAATTTTTATGGAAAATAACCAACAAAAAAACATTTACAGGTCTACATGATTGTATATTATACTATTATACTACATGTATATATAGTATTTAGTATATGCACATAGTAATGTGGATTACAGGTTTTCAAGCACACTCAATCAAGGATTATTTATATTTTGAGAAAAAGTCAAGGCTGAGTACCCGTCTTACTGACTCTAGTTTGATACAAAATATATCAAAATTGAATTTATTTGTTTGTCTATTTATATTTATATTTATTTATGGAGGACGAATACTCTTGTGCTACCATGGTGATTAACAGGCAACGGCTTCAATTCGCGGATATGCTTTCTCCAAAAACTAGTTCTGCGGAGGTTGAAGATATATCCTCTTTCCTGGCACTGCGTATACCTAACAGTACGAGTGGAAGTACCTCATACCAGCTTTCTTTATTGTGTCACATTATAGCTGTTTTTGATTGGCGGCGAAACCTCTCCACTAAGCCGTTTAAGCCGTCTAAGCCGGGTGATAAGCAGTGGTTATTAGATGATTAGATCCGGTTAATTTGGCAAGCTGTTTGAATAAATGAGATTTGATTTTCCCTTCTTCTGTCTGTTGTTATTTTTAGAGGGCAATCAAAGTGGGTTATCTAACCACTCACAAAAGCATGTGCTACGGTTTCAGCTGTCATGTCTTTAAGCGGAATAGCTTCGGGCCAACATGTGAAGTGATCTACCACAGTTAAGCAGTAGCGGTATCCATGCGAAAGAGCAAGTGGGCCGATTAAATTGACATAGACATGTTCGAAGCGTGAAGATGGCGGTGTAAACGTGTGTATCGGTGATCGTGTTTTTTTATATCATAGGCGGCAAACGTACAGTTGGGTCACCTGATGTTAAGTGATTACCGCGGTGCCAGCATGTGTTTGGGCGAGGGGGGTGTTTGGAAGGGGCAGGAGGAGGGGAGGTGGGTATCCGGCGTTCTCACTAACCGAACGAAACGCAACAATGCAAGCACTTCACGTCGGTTTTCTGTGAGAGGGTGGTACTATCCCGGGTGAGCCGATCCATTCATGCTGAAACCAGTAATAGCTTCAGCGTGGCTCTACCACCTACAGTGTGTAGGTAGGTAGTAGGTATGTTTCGTTACCTTTGGTTTCTGGCAAGCAATAAACTCGCACAAAGCGTGACGCGGATCGCAGCCGAACAGCTCCGAGCGATCGCGAGAGCTACAATACTAATATAAATGTATAGTAGTGAAAAATTACTTTTACCACTGTTTTTCACTAATTATGTTTCATATCTTTGTATCTCAATAAAAAGGATTTCGAATCATGGTACAAAATAACGTTAACATTTCATTTTCTCTTAGCCATTTCAATCTACTTCTCTATTCAGACACATATTCTTTAATCATAATTCCGAAGTTATGAAATAAAAGACCAAGTAAATACGAAAAATTTTCATGACCCAGAAAATGAAGAAGGTCGTTTTTTTTCTATACCACGATGGTAGCAAATAAGCATACAGGCTGCCTAATCTTAAGTGGTCACCGAAGCCTATGGACGTTTGCAACATCAAAAGTGTCACATGCGCGTTGCCGACCCTTAAATAACCTATTTATTTTCCACTTGAAGAATTTCATGCTGTAGTCCCCAGGAAAAAGCTCAAGAGGAAGCTCATTCCACAATCGGAGCGTTTGTGGAAGGAAACCCCTTTGGAACCGGACCGTCCGAGATCATTTTGGTTCCAATGTGCAGGGATGAGTTCCCTGCCGAAGACGAGCGGTACGATGGTGGAAAACAGCTACAGGCATAATGTTAAGAAATTTCTCGAAACACAACCCATTATACAAATGGTGGAACACACATAAAGAGGCGACGTCTTTCCTTAGGCTTAATGGTTCGATACCGTTTGCGAGCTTGGGATCGCCAGCAGTTCTCATAACTCGTCTTTGCACCGAGTCAAATGGTCCAAGTTGGTATCCAGGTGCTTCCACCCATATGGGGCAACAGTACTCCATATGAGGTCGAACTTGTTTTCTACAATAACAGTCTTTGCCCAGGGGTGAAGTATCGTATATATTTATTCAGAATACCGAGTTTTTTGGATGCCAGCCTAAAGGTGTCTTCTACGAAACTGAACGTCACTAGAGATGTTGTCACCAAGGATCCCAATACTTTCTGCGATGATAAGTGGTGTATTCTGGAATTGTGGGGCCACAGAGAATGGAGTATTTTTAGCAGTGAATGCGCAAACTTGTGTATTACTAGGGTTGAAACGGACTAGATTATTCTGACCCCAGTCGGATACTTTAGACAGTTTATTCTCGATCTGAATGCTAACTTATAAGGTTGAATGGGATTCTTTGTTTAAATTTATTTGATTCAAATATAATAATGAAAATGAATGGGCAATAGGGCAATAGATGTGGGGATACCAGGTTAGGATTATTTTAAGTAAATATATATAATGAACTAGATGAATACTTTATAATAAAAGGGGTTTTAATGTACAATCTTATGAGAGCAAGTTAACAGTTAATAAGATGAAGACTAAGCAGACATTTTTATGTACAAATGCGGAGTCTGTCATTGGAGGTGCTGGTTCACTGTAGTATTGTTCATAAATTGAATCCCAGAGCGAAGCACGTGCTTCTAACAGAGGGCCTTTCTGTTCTATTGTAGCCCCGAGCGACATGTGCGGTGACCTATTTGCGCCTGCCGGTGTCCACAATGGTAAAGACGAATTGTCACCTACTGGCTTCCTGAAAAATAAATTTAATTTAAAAAATGTTAAGGATAACGCAAGGTGTAGGTACTAGGTGGTAGAGCCACGCTGAAGTTATTACTGGTTTTAGCATGAATGGGTCGGCTCGCCCAGGGTAGTACCACCCTCTCATAGAAAACCGACGTCAAGTAACAATGCATGCATTGTTGCGTTTCGTTCGGTCAGTGAGAGCGCCGGAAGCCCACCTCCCCTTACCTTCCCCTATCCCCTCCCCCTAATCCTTTCTCCCCCCAACACAGGCTGGCAACGCACTCGCGACTCCTCTGGTGTTGCAAGTGTCTATGGACGGTGGTGATCGCTTAACATCAGGTGGCCTACCTGTTCGTTGCCTCCTATGCTATAAAAAAAGGTACGTTATGTTGTATAATTACATTTATAGACATATTTATCATAATGTATATAGTTATATCTGTGGCTTAGGTACTAGGTTAAAATCAGAAGAAATATCGATGTACATTTGCAGTAAACGTCTTCTTAACACCAATGAAACTGAAGCTATGGCTGAGACACCAATTAACATAATTTGATAGCTCGATTTGAATTGACGGATTCGAAAATACAGATTTTGTGTATAATAACAGATAGATCTGAAGAAATATCCTCAACAAGTTAAAACCTCACTAGCCGATGTATTGATGACGATGCTGAATCTATTACATCATTTTCTATACTAGCAAGAAGTAAAATCAGTCTACGGCCACATTAATTGCTTTTAATTTAATTTTGTATTCATTTTGATTATTCTTAGTAGGATAAGTTTATCATCATCATATATATTAATACGTGAAGCCTAAAGTTTGTATCCCTTTTTAACGGAATTGGGCGAACGGATGAACGTGAAATTTGGCATAATTAAAGTTTATATGGAGGAGAAGTGCAGAAAGTTTTTTTTTTTACATAAAATGCATTAGAAGTACATTAAATTAATTAAAATATGCATTACTCACACTAATGCTTCAATTTTACACAACATATAAACACATGTAAATAAAAAAGAACCCTAATAAAATTCAAACTTTAAAAAATCAATGAACTATGGTCGAATGTCGACCTCTGGGCGCCCACTAGTAAATATTAGTCTTATTATTAAACCTCTAGAAACTACTTGCTATGTACTTACTACATCTTCTATGTATGTATTTAAAGGTATCCTATTTTTGTTTTATATACTAAATATTATCTCACCCTGTTATTATGAAACTACCCCAAATCTCTCTCATAATGCTTTTCATATTTTTATACTCCTCTGTTAAGTTAGTTTCATTTTCATCCCATACAGCTCTTGATTGAGAACAATGAGACGCTCCTCTAACGTCAGTGTTAGGAATAGGCGTAGTATTGTTATCAGCAAAGGAATACAGATGCAGGTAAATTGTTGAGTTTCCAGCTTCTACGTGTAATTTTACAGCCCTCAGCATTGAGTATGCAAAATCTACGTCTGTAAAATAGTCAATGTACGGTAACAAATTATCGTAACTCACAGGCTGGTCGCCGAAATAGAATTGCTTTACCAGGTTTGCTATTTCTTCTTTTTTTGCATGAGTTTCAAATTGTAGATCAGTCGGTAAGAAATCTGAAAATTTTTCATTCATTGCATTGCCCCAAACAGGAAAATGAGACAATCTCATGATTCCTTCCATATTAGTAAAACCATATAATTTTGCATATCGCTCATGGTTCCCTCTTCTTAGAATTGCATAAGGAGATTCCGTTAAAAATGCTTCTTGCCCAATATCCTTTTCCAAACAGGGTGAAAATACAACAGATGAAACCGTAGAACTTGAAGAAACTGGGAGTGTTAATAATTCAATTGAAGCCGTTCTATAGAATTCGTCCAATGAAGTTAAATCATCAACATTTGAAAAGTTTAATAGTCTTGCTCTATCCATAGCATTTCTTATGGGATTTTGTTGCATTGCAAAGGCGCTTAATTTGCTACCACTGTCTGATATAGCTTTATTAAACAAACCTTTTGTTGTCTGGGAAACAGTTAAAAGTTCCACTGAAGCCGACCCTGCACTACATCCAGATATAGTTACGTCATTCGGATTACCACCGAAAAATGCAATATTTTGCTTCACCCAACGCAATAGAGACAACTGGTCTTTCAAACCTGCATTTCCTGGAACTTTTTCTGTACCCAGACATAAAAATCCGAATATTCCGAGACGGTAATTGAAAGTGACAACAATTATTTTTTTAGTGCTCGCAATTGAAGTAAGTTTTTCATTATTGCCATACCCATACTGGAATGCTCCACCGTGTATATTGACCAAAACTGGAAGATTATGCTCTTCTGTATCCGGTACAATCACATTAGCGACAAGGCAGTCTTCCTGCATTATCTTTGTAGTTAAATCTACATAGAATATCGGCCCTTGTAGGCATACAATTTCTCTATCAACAGCGTCAAATATCTCGGTCCATGTGGGTGGCGAATCGGGTGCCTATAAACACATAATAAATGTTTTTGAAGACCTTCAGAAAGAGTACAAGATTTATCACACATTGCACTTAAAATGAAATATATTATATTAGCTAAATATGTTAAAAAAGAAAACTATTGATATAACTTTTAACTATTCAAGTTTTTAAATGAGCATTATAATACTATAGATATTATTTTAAATTAATATAATTTAATATGATGACTTGGATCATGATACCAGTTATTAATTGATATTTGGTTTGGTCATTGGTCAAAGGTCTCAGTCCATGTCGGTGGCACTACGGGTGCCTGTAAACATATTATAAATATACTTAAAAATCAATTAATGTATCACATATTGATTATAAATAAAACCAATTAACGAAATATGTTTAAATCTTAGTTTAAAAATGAAAATGTACGAATGTAATTCGTGACTTTGCCAGTTTTTAAATGTTAATCAAAACATTTTATATACGTTAGAAATATAAAACTTAATCATGATTACAGAGATTACGATACCACATATTAATTGACACAAATACAATTTGTTAAAACAATAAATTCCTTCTTATTTTATGACTGTGTTTCGGAATTTAAGCAATTATAAATAACTAGTTTTTGTTTGCAGCTTCTCTCGCATCAATGTAGGTTTGACCTATCTCTCCGGAGCAGTAGGTACTTTTTTTCTGGACGAAGGCACCCTAGGTCCTTTTCTGTAGCCCTGATAATGCGTATGCGAAATTTCATGATCATCGGTTCAGTAGTTAAGGCATGAATGCGTAAAAAACAATCGTACGTTCATTTTTTTACGAACTGACTCTATTGGCCTGATACAGCTTTACCGGACCCGAATTCTACATTTACATTATAATATTAGTAAATATATATTAATCTCGCCACATCTAAGCCAGCTGCAATTGTATGTAATAAATTGATGATACTACAAGTTATCGTATTTAAAACTAATCTAAGTACTTCGCTTATGTATGTGTCGATTTCGATATTAACTAATCATTCATAACCTTATGTAAACGAAACTGTGATAAGTCTGTAAGATGGAGAGATCCTTCTTTTATGACGTTTGAAGTTTATTTACTACAAGATACATGCAGAGATTTTTTCCAAATTTAATATAAAAGATATATAAGTAAACAAATTAAAAAAATATTTTAAAATTTAATTGTCGAAACAAAAAAAATGCTTGTACTTTCATTTTCCATGCCAGAATATCTACAAGGAAAGATAATACGTAAATAAATATTATCTTACAAAACTAATACAACATAAATGAATAATATTGTCTTATAATTACCTGATATCTTCCTGTAACAGTTGCGTACGGTATGCTATAGAAAGCGAAAACATTTCCAGATTCCTTATATCCTCTCACTGGTCCTTGAGTAATATTAACTACTCGACTTTCTAAAACTTGGCTCTGTACTTCAACAGTGCCAAATACTATACACAAACTCACTAGTAGAAACCTCGACCGCATCTTTCTGCAATAAATGAAATTATCAAACCCTTTTGTTATTTTTATATATTAGATAAAAGCAATCACCAATCAAACCCTGCTTGATATTGTTATCAAAGCTAGTAAAGGACATGAGTCGCATAAAAAAAGTAATTAATTGTTCATTAAATGAAATAAGTTAATAATAAACCCAGCGGTTTTCTCATTTTATTCTTAAACTAGCTGACCCATGCGATTTCGTCTGCACCAAATCGGTTATTATTTGAGATTTATTTAGATTTTTCGCGTTTAAAAGTATAATCGAAACCGGTAATAACCGATTTGGTGCAGACGAAATCGCATGGGTCAGCTAGTTTAAGAATAAAATGAGAAAACCGCTGGGTTTATTATTAACTTATTTCATTTAATGAACAATTAATTACTTTTTTTATGCGACTCATGTCCTTTACTAGCTTTGATAACAATATCAAGCAGGGTTTGATTGGTGATTGCTTTTATCTAATATATAAAAATAACAAAAGGGTTTGATAATTTCATTTATTGCAGAAAGATGCGGTCGAGGTTTCTACTAGTGAGTTTGTGTATAGTATTTGGCACTGTTGAAGTACAGAGCCAAGTTTTAGAAAGTCGAGTAGTTAATATTACTCAAGGACCAGTGAGAGGATATAAGGAATCTGGAAATGTTTTCGCTTTCTATAGCATACCGTACGCAACTGTTACAGGAAGATATCAGGTAATTATAAGACAATATTATTCATTTATGTTGTATTAGTTTTGTAAGATAATATTTATTTACGTATTATCTTTCCTTGTAGATATTCTGGCATGGAAAATGAAAGTACAAGCATTTTTTTTGTTTCGACAATTAAATTTTAAAATATTTTTTTAATTTGTTTACTTATATATCTTTTATATTAAATTTGGAAAAAATCTCTGCATGTATCTTGTAGTAAATAAACTTCAAACGTCATAAAAGAAGGATCTCTCCATCTTACAGACTTATCACAGTTTCGTTTACATAAGGTTATGAATGATTAGTTAATATCGAAATCGACACATTGTTTGACAAACAGCTAATGTAAGCACGTTTCACAATGCCGCAGTGTATTCAAAAGATGCAAAAATAATATTCTAAAAAGCAATTTAACTGCTGGAGTATAATACTTTCCCTAAATACATATTGAATAAGTTATATTTTAAGCTTTAAACTAACATATAATATTAAATTTTGAACAAAATTACCGATTTTAAAATGTGGTACAAATGTTAGGTCAGGGCTCGCCAACCACGCACAAACACGCAGAATAATGGGAAAAAGTACTTAATTCATTGCGTGTTAAGGTTGAATCCACACAAATTTGTTTATGTTGTCTTTTCATTTGTAAGTGATGGGAGTATTTTTTGATTTGCTCGTTTTATGGTAAGTATTGGATAATATTTTGAACATTCGTGATTTTATTACAAGGTGTCATGGTTGTAATTAGGTTGAACTTAAAACTTTTTTAAACTTTTTTGCTCCCTTTCTCAGTAAACAAATAGCTACACATAAGTATATATTTACG
>MU159190.1:53830-72754 GCA_015888305.1 Antheraea pernyi
TATATATATATATTAGATCACATTACAATTTTAGCAATTAGACAACCAATGAACCATATTGTTATTACTGCATCTACCTGATTTCCGCAGGTAACTTTCTATTTTAATGTTAGAACTAAAGGTAACCACAAAGTCGTTCTACGTGTTATTGATGCACAGGATAGCAATAAAAAAAAGAATACAACCCATTTTTTGAAGTGAAACTTCTAATGCGACTTCCAACAAGGTTGCGTTAAACGTTTAACGCTACCATGGAGGGGATGAAAGTACTGTTGCGTTAAACGTTTAACGCTCCTGGGGAGGGGGAATATAAAGAGACAGAGCGAGAAAAATAATCAAACATTTCGTATCTTACTTTAGTTATCATACTCCCATTGTAAATGTTATAGATATTTTGGATATTTCTCCACTCGAAAATGATAATTAAAAGATGCAATCAATTGTTAATTGTAAGCAATGTTAATAAAGTTTGTCTTAAAGAAACAATATGATTTCACTAAAAATCAATTTCTATCCCTTCCTATTTTCATTTCCACATTACAAAGTTTCACTTCTTCCGCGCGGAGGGACTCCACGCACTATTTTTTTAATTATGGGAATAGTACATGGTAGTGCAATTGAATGAATTCTAAGTTCAAGTATCTCAAGATCGGGATGAAAATAAATCTATGCTGCACGTACAAAGGTTGCACAACCAGTTGCTAACACAAACTACTCTCCATTATAGGGAAGTTACTAAAGAGTGTTAGCTCGTTGTGGTTGTCTTGGTATATTACCAAACGATTGTGGAAGAGAGCGAACGGAAATTTGCGCCAAGTGCAGATACAATGTAAAGTGCAGAGCAACAATTGTAGGGTGCACCATCAGTACAACGCAAAACCGCAAATACCACTCAAATGATGTCGTTCATCAATATGTAATTAAAGTAATGGTCACGTCCTAGGTAGTAGTGACGACTATACCAACTTCTTCTTCTTCTTACCCTTATCCCACCTAAGTAGGGTCGGTATTCTTGTCATGTTGTAGTGTATGATTTGGCTTAATTTTTACAATCGGCCGCCTGCCTGACATCAACCCTCCTCAGGATTATTTTGTTGTACTACTGTATTTATGACTATTATTATATAGTTACGAAATCTGATAGGATCTTCTAGCCTTACAATTTTTCTGTAGGCTTTAACTTTGGTAGGCTGTTAATAGTTTCTGCTTGAGCGGCACTACCGTTCAGGTTAAAAGCGAAGTTCTTCAAGATTATGGTTTATTTGCTATATTGTAATTTTGATGTAACAGAAAACTAGCTGACTTTAGACTATTCCCGAGTACTGCTTTTTCGGTTTATTTTTCAGGATTCGTGGTTTCAGAGTTTTCTCAGTACTTCCAACTACGCATTATATTGAGCCACTGTTTTCGTACAAACTTTTCATGTTAATTACTCACTGATTTTTGTTTGATTTTTTTGTTTGTTTGTTTGTTTTTGTTGTCGAGTAACCAACTTTGCTTTTCAAATCAAGCTATCCTGTGCCGTAGGTTCCTGGCACTGGATACGACATTATAGTGTCGACCCATTGGAAGACGTGTCGGTGTCACAAGTAAAGTCATAAGCGGCGTTTCCTGGTGAGAGTCTAGCTGATAAAGTTACGACAGAGCACAAGACAAAAAAGAGATTTTTTCTAATATAATATACACATGTGCTTTCTTGGAATATGGAGGGATCTTGTCTAGAAACTCAACCTCTCCAAAATAAGTAAAATCTATACCAAATAATTTAAATGTAGCGATGGACCTACAAGAAAATATTGTTACTTTAGCGTATCTGATCAGCAATGGTGTCACGGTCCGTTAATTTTTATCTGTAAACAAATCATTATACCCTGTAGATTTTTGTGTACTTATAACAAAGACGTCACTTGTAGAACTTACACTATTGTTATAGAAACCTGGCGGTGACTTTCTAGTTAATCCAGATACATTACATATTTCTTCATGGCTGCGCCTATTTAAATCTACATGTTTGTATATTATTATGCGTTAATAGCATATTTAAGAAACACCTTCGACAGGTACATGATGTCGAGAGTCGAGACATTGCTAACAAAATATGCACAGGCGCACAGCTCTCTCAAAGATATTAATGTCCTAAACAATAAAGTATATACGGAAATAACTGTAATTTACTTATCTCGTTTCCAGTGCTGGACGATTAAAGGGTAAATCGTGTTGGTGGACAAATCTGACTGCTAACGATGTTAGAAAAGACAAGAAACAGTTTAGAGTAGAATGATGATGAGCCGTCGCGTCGCGTCGCTTAATACACATGACTTGTTCTATCATATTTCGGGTCTCTTTTTTCTGTTATCTTATGATTTCTATACGTATTATTAATAACCTATCAATTTGGAAAAAAATATACTTCTAATGTGAACATCTTCATCACATCAGCCTGTAAGAGACCCATTGCAAGGCCATAGGCCTCTTCCCATTATGCGTATAATCACCAGCTCACAACGTATTGGCGACTTCAAATTCCTAGAAATCCACAATTCTATATTTTCTCACAGGACTACTGCTAGAATATTTCTCAGGTTCAGGTTTCCTCACGATGTTTTCCCTTAATCGTGAGCAGATAGTATTAGTAATTTGAATTAGGAACCGTACGCAAATTTCGTAAAATTCCTTAACACATGGCGGGGTTCGAACGTGTAGACATCGAATTGACATTCCGCCGGTGAAGCCGTTCGACTACCACGACTATTTTTTCTAGTATACAGGACTATTGACTATATTAGAAAAACTTCTAATATGCATAATGTTATTAGAACAACTTGAGAATACCTACATTAATATTTTTAGTCCGGTGAAGCTGTAAAGACCTTGGCAGGTCAATAGCATAGTCAGTCAGAGAAAAAAAAAACATTAAAATTTCAAATTTGTCAACTTGTATTTTTCCTCTTTCCAAAAACGTATCGATATCAGAACGATTTATACTACTCGTGTCTTAGATCAACAATAACTAGATAAAGGGTCACGTACAAACTTGAAGCTAAAATCTGTCCGCGTAAATATATATTTATGTGTAGCTATTTGTTTACTAAGAAAGGGAGCAAAAATTTTTAAAACAGTTTTAAGTTCAACCTAATTACAACCATAACACCTAGTAATAAAGTCACAAATGTTCAAAATATTAACTAATACTTACGATAAAACGAGCAAAGTAATAAATTACTCCCCTCATAAATGAAAAGACAACATAAACAACATTTAGTGCGAATTCAACCTTAACACGTAATGAATAAAGTACGTTTTCCCGTTATCGTGCGTGTTCGTGCGTGACGAGGCCAAACATTTGTAACAGGTTTAAAATCGGTAATTTTATTCAAAATTTGATATTATTTCTTAGTTTAAAGCTTAAAATATAACTTATTCAACATGTATTTAGCGAAAGTAAGATACTCCGGCCGTTAAATTGCTTTTTCGGGTATTATTTTTGCATCTTTTGAATACACTGCGGCATGTGTAACGGGCTTACATTGGCTGTGTTTCAAACAAACTAAACAAAATAAGGGCACACATTTCAAGTGAGCTCTTATTTACCGAGACGTATTTTTCGAGGCGACCCTTTATCTAGTTATTGTTGATCGAAGACTCCTGTATAAAATATTGTAAAAATTGTTTAGGAAGAAATAATCATTCTTTTGTTTCAAAATTATTTATAGTGGTCACCTAATGGTCGAAATTCGAACATAATTTATTTTTATATTCAATAAGACCAAAGAGAAAAATAAATTTCAGTGGTTTCATAAATGTATTAAAGAATTATTAAGATATTAAAAAAGAGCAAAGAAGACGAAAATATTAAGAAAAAAGAAAGCGAACGACTTTTTCGTTTACATATATGTCTATGTTGTATGTCATTCAAGCAGTAGCGTGTGTAATGTTTATTTTAAGTAATTTAACGTATTTCTAATGCATTTTATATAAAAAAATAGCTTTATACACTTCTCCTCCATATAAACTTTAACTATTGCCAAATTTCACGTTCATCTGTTCGCGCGATTCGCTTAAAAAGGAGTAAAAAGTTTTCGCTTCATGTATTAATATATAGATTATCTTAGTGTTTTTATCGATTTCTTATTGATAATTTTGTAGCTTATCAATCGGGTAATGATATGGACTTCGTGTGCACAAATTTCATACAAATCAATCACGGGATTAACTCAAAATATACAAACAGACCGACACATTTTCTTAAATATTATTTTCGTGATTAGATTTCACTTTATTAGATAGATACTTTTCACTAAAGTTGAAAATATAATTGTATGGACAGACAGACAATTTTTTCATTATACTGCCTAATGCTGTTTGCCTGAAGAGCATTGTAATCTTCACCGAGATTTGTAGCGAGCCCAGATGGCATTCAGCCCTACAGGATATACACATTACAAAGATGCCATTTTGTTTTTTTGATAATATATTTATGTCCAAAATTTTATGAAAACAAATATAAAGTTATCAATAAGTACGCTACACAAATATTTTTATGTACAAAGGCAGAATCCGTTGTCGGAGGTGCTGGTTCACTATAGTATTGATCATAAATTGCGTCCCAGAACTGAGCACGTTCTTCCAATAGAGCTCCTTTATGTTCTATCGTCGTCCCTAGTGACATATGTGGAGACCTATTTGCGCCCACTGGTAACCACATTGGCAATGAGGAGTTCTCGCCTATGGGTTTTCTGTAAAATTAATGACATATAAAAATTAGTTAACTGAGGATTAAAATAAAGGCTAAAAATATTATTTCTCTATTTCCCTTTAAAAATAACATTTCATTTTCAATTATATTTGATTGTCATAATTAAATAAACGCTTAATTATATATTTATGTAATGAAATATTCGTACCCTGTTAGTATGAAACTACCCCAGATCTCTCTCATAATATCTTTCATTTTTAAATACTCTTCTGTGAAATTAGTTTCATCTTGATCCATCACAGCTCTATTTTGAGCACAATGAGTAGCTCCTCTGATATCAGTATTAGGAATTGGTCTAGTATTGTTGTCGACAAAAGAATACATGTATAAATAAACTGTTGAATTTCCCGACTCCACGTGTAATTTAGCAGCTCTCAGCATTGAATATGCAAAATTTACATCTGTAAAGTATTCAACGTATGGTAATAAGTTGTCATAGGTCACAGGTTGATCTCCGAAATAGAATTCTTTTACCATCTTTACTATCTCATCCTTCTTTGATTGTGTTTCAAACTGTAAATCAGCCGGTAAAAAATCTGAGAAATTTTCATTCATCCAATTTCCCCATTCGGGAAATTCGGATATCCTCATAATCCCTTCCATATTAGTAAAACCGTATATTCTCGGATATCTTTCATGATCTCCTCTCTTTAGAATAGCATATGGAGATTCTGTTAAAAATGTTTCTTGACCAATATCCCTTTCTAAACAGGGTGAGAACGGGATAGCTGAATCCGGATAACCCGAATAAGGTATCGATGCTAATAACTGAAGTGAAGCTGTTCTGTAGAATTCTTCCAATGCAGGCAAATCTTCAACGTCTGAAAAATTAAGCCTCCTGGCTCTATCCATCGCATTTCGTATGGGATTTTGTTGGAGTGCGAATGCGCCTAATTTGCTACCACTATTCGATATAGCTTTATTAAATAAACCTTTTGTTGTTTGGGAAACGGTTAAAAGGTCCAATGCTCCAGATCCTGCACTGCATCCATTAATGGTTACATCATCGGGGTTACCACCGAAATATGCAATATTTTGCTTCACCCAACGCAATAAAGCCACTTGGTCTTTCATACCTGCATTTCCTGGAACATTCTCAGTACCCAAACATAAAAATCCAAATATTCCAACACGATAATTAAAAGAAAGAGTGATAATATTCTTCATACCCGAGAGTGCGGTAAATCTTTCACTATTACCAAATCCATTTTGGAAACCTCCACCGTGTACGTTGATAAAGACTGGAAGGTTTCTTTCTTCTGTATCAGGAACAAATACATTGGCTATAAGACAGTCTTCTTGCATTATTACCCCATCTAAATTACTACGTGGCTGTGCGCATATAATTGCTCTATCTAATGCATCAAAAGTCTCATTCCATGTAGGTGGTGGGCCGGGAGCCTATAAACAGGTAAAATAAAGAATAGAATAATCGTTGCACACAGTAAATTATGATATAAAAAGGTAATATGAAATTTAAAAAAATCTTTGTATTGTATTACAACAAAGTGGCGGCACTGCACCTGACGGTAAGCTTAGTGAAATCCATAAAAAACATAATAATTAGCCAGAGATCGACAGTCCATCAGTAGTACAGCCATCATACTGCTCTCTCAGCAACTGAACATACCAGTGTATAGTGTACTGGTCGAAATGTGACAAACTAGAGTCGCAGTGTGATACCTTTATTATGTGAATAATAGTAACTATCCAGTAAACCACCTTGCTACTAGGCTTGAACATTGAACATTGGTAGAATTACATTTTGTGTACAGTGATCGCGATCTATTTAGGTACAATTGCCATATCCTAATATATTTTAATCTATCCTATAATTTATACTAATATTATAAAGAGGTAAAGTTTGTGACGTTATAGGGGGTAATCTCAGAAACTACTGGTCCGATTTGAAAAATTATTTCAGTGCTATAATACTAATATTATAAAGAGGTAAAGTTTGTGAGTTTGTGACTTTGTAGGGGGTAATCTCAGGAACTACTGGACCGATTTGAAAAATTCTTTCAGTGTTATATTAGCACATTTATCGAGGAAGGTTATAGGTTATATATCGTCACGCTAAGACCAATAGGAGCGGAGCACTAATGAAGAATATTTCAAAATCGGGGATTTTTCCACTTGAGAGCTTCCGCTGCGTGTTAGCGTTAGCCCAAAGTAACTATTCCACGCGAACGAAGTCGCGGACAGAGGCTAGTAAATAATAAATTGCCTCAAAAATGTCAAAAATGGCCTTACCTTGTATCTTTCTGTAACCGTTGCATACGGTATGCTATAGAAAGCGAACACATTTTCAGATTCTCTGTATCCTCTCACTGGTCCCTGAGTGATATTAACTACTCTACTGTCTAATACTTGGCTCTGCACCACAGCAAAGACTATACACAAACTCACGAGTAGAAGCCTCAACGACATTATTTAGCAATAACTTATCAAGCGCTTAAATACCCATATATATGCTTATAGCAATCGATCGTTAATCAACTAAATCTTGATAATGCAATCAAAGGCAGGAATGAAAACTAATTATATTAGACTACAAAAATACTACTTTCAGATTGTACGTCTGTTTAAGTTTTGGAAAACCATAAATGTTTTCACATCGCTGCCACTGTAGTAATATATTCAACCGATTCCAGTGTTATGGTCTGGTATGTTCTAAATGCACATTACTATCCCGCTCCTGGTGAGTCTCAATCACTATTTACGTCAGATTTGTATCAGTATCTTTGTTCCAGTAAGTTTTGTTTATTCAAGCAATACGGAATAATTCCTAGAAAATGACTCGGTCTTTGCTATAGGACAACGCATCTGTCAATACATCTTCCAGTAACTTCATTTAAAACTAGTTCAAAAGCTGCCTCAGCGAGGTTACACTTTCCTTGCTCTCGGCATGGCAGGCATTAGTAGTGGGCTCATATTTGTGTCGGCCATGGAGGCCGGCGCAGACTTTTAAAGAAATCCCCAGTCTATTGTCAACCTTTTTCGCTACAAAAGGTTTGATCAGTACCCCAATCGGCAAACAAGCATCGTGATACAACGAGGCATGGGTCAGCATTACGGTTACATATTTTTCATGATAATTTTTCGAAATATATTATTTTAAGATCTTTTCTATAACTTCTGTCAAAGCCGAATGTAATCGAGGCAAGTTTAAAAGTATTGATCTCTGAGAAATACCGTGTACCCAGTGTATGGAACATGTATATATAAATATGCGAACATAAAACAGTTCTGTAACTTATTCCGCTGCCTGCCAACCGATTTTCTTTATATTTGTTTGTTCATTAGTTATTGACGAGCTTTTCATCAATAAAAACAGTTCGTTTTTTACGATACCATCGACAAGTAAAAGCCTTTATTTATAAAAATCTCCATTCATCATCATACTTCACGATACTTAAGTATAATCTATAATATTTGTACACTTTTAGGCAAAAAAAAACTCAATAATAGTGAAAACTAAAAATATAAACAATTACGGTTGAATTTTGACCACTGGACGAGGACTAGTTTTGTATAATGGGTAGTACGTCTTTATATATTATATTTTAATCTGAAAACTTGATCACGGGCTGGCTCTGACGTGGGATCAGGGGCTGGCTCTGCTGCTGGATCGGCCGCCAGTTCCGGGGCAGAAAATGCGCCCCTCGATGTTGACGCCCTCGACGCCGAGTCGTTGAAGATCCTTACAGAGGGCAAGATCGCGACCATCTTTGAGGACGTGAAAAAGTCAAAGAACCTGCAGGGCCCTTGTATTAGCAAGCTGAAGGGGGCGGCAAGGATCTTATAGGAGGTGGTGGAGTCCTTGGCAGAGCGAACGGGGGCGGTGGAAACCCTCAAACTAAAAAGGGAGACGAAAAACCTCCGCCGCCAAGTGGACGACCTCAAAGCGGAGGTCATGGCGTGGAAAAAGATGGTGGAGGAGGCGAAGAAGATGCCCCCTCCACCCCTCCGCCAGCCAGTCGTGGTCGAGGCTCCTAGCCTGAATTAGGAGGAGGCACTTGCTGGGGCAGTCTCACGGCTGCAGATGACCCTACAGGAGTCGTTTAGCAATATGCTAAACGCGCGCCTGGAGAACCTGGAGAGGCGCTTGCCCCCTGAAGCTCCGGTCCGCCAGCAATTAAATATTTGGGCCTCACCCTGTATAGACGCTGGCGGTTTGAGCCCCACATTTCGGGGCGCGGACCACGCATAGTCAAGGCGGCGACGGCGCGTCCTCCCTACGCGGGGGGCCGGACGCTGTGTGCCACCGAATGTACGCGCGGATGGTATGGATGTCTACGAGGCACCGTTGTGGGTGGACGCCCTCAGCGTCACCAATGTGCGTACGCTGCGAAGTGGGAGTGGGAGGAGCAGCGCCGCACTCTGACTGCGGTGATGGGTCGGGATCTCTCTCTCTCGGCAGCGAGTCTGGGATGCTGTGACCTCCTTCTGCGAGGAGATCGTCTCGCGGTGGGAGGTGGTGGAGAGGGCCCGCGAGGAGGACCCTCTAAGCGGCCCTCTCCACCAAGGGAGGGTTGGTGGAAGGAGGTGTCGCTATGCTCGCCTCCTTCCACCACCGTAGCCGGGTCTATAACAAATTTGGTTCGGTCTATAAGAGAAACATTTATAAATCCGTCTCGAGTAGTACACCAACCAGGTCGCTAAATACGGATATTGTGAGTTAAACATCTGCTAGATAAGTTCGGCTTCTTTTCTTTGTATGATAAAATCTAATGGAAATTAATAAAATATATGAAAGACTTTAAATAAATATATACATTTTAAATTAATATTAGACTCGTCAATATACTTGTTTTCTGTTTTATTGTAGACTAGCTGACCCGTGCAACTAGCCAGGTAGCCTGCACGCTATGTGGAAGAACATAAAGATATATAAAAAACTGACTTATTGAAATTCGCTATCGAAACCATTGTCTAGCTCTTAGAAAAATAGTCACAAGCAAGTGACAGTTGACGCATCTTGCTCATATCTTTTTAATATTTATATTTTTCTTTAATTCAATTGAGTGTGAAAAAGTTATAATACAAGTTGAAAATAATTATGATGTCATTCAGTGTTTAATTTGTCATTATTTATTTTATGAATATACTTTATCGTTTAATTTTCAATTTAAGTCTATCAACTTGATATTTTATAATGTAAATTGTGCTCACTGTATAGTAAACGCTTACAAAAAAGGGAAAGGAACTTCGTTCCAACTAGAGGTTTGTTACATTACCGCGAATATACGTAGGTTAGTTTTTATTTTAATTGAACCCGGTAGATGATGTTACGAACGGGTTGTAGACTTATTTTAATTTTACAATTTATTTAGAAATACAATTGAAACAGGTGACAATCGATTTTATGCAGACGAAGTTGCATGGGTCAACTGCGAATTTGTTTGCTTTATAAGCCAGTTTTTTTATATATCTTTACGTTCTTCCACATAGTGTGCGGGCTACCTGGCTGCCGGTAAACGTTGCGTTTATTAGTTAGTGCATATCGCACCTTTACAGGCAAAAATATTAAACTTTATATAATTTTAGAATGTATTGTTTTTCACTAATTTTGAAACGCTATTAAAACATGGAATTATTATTGCCAGACATTTTTCTTATTAACAATAATGTGCCCGATGCTATTTTTTGTAAATAAAAAAGTATGTTCAAAACATGTTAAGATAACTGTAATTTTATTGACGTTATACTTCTTTTGGCGCGTTAAGGAAAAATGATGAGAGTAAATTTTTACGATACGCACGCAGACTGTCACGAAAAACCGACAGCCTGAATTTATTACGTTGCGCGCGCACGCCTTCACGAAAAACCGACACCCTGTAGTTAGCTATAGTCACCATTTTGTTTCTTTGTATTTGTTGTTTGTATTTCTTTGTATTAAAACTTTCAATGTATTAAATACCTTTTTTCTATTGTTAGTGTCGTTTTTTCTACAAAGGTAGAATAAGGCGAAAGATAAAATTTTTGAAAAGATTTTTATCTTGTTACGCCTAAGAAGTATAACTTCTAACGCGTGTACATAAGTTTCACGTACACACACGCTTTTTTCAATATTATTTTATTTCGACATAAAAGAGGGTAAATTAAAAATAATATGTATTTTTTTATGTCATAGGAGGCAAACGAACAGGGACACCTGAACAGGTCACCTGATGTTAAGTGATCACCACCGTCCTACACCAGGGGAGTCCCAAGTGAGTTGCCAGCCTGTGTTGGAGGGGGGGTAAGGGAAGCGGAAGGGAAGAGGAGGAAGGGGAAGAGAGGTGGGCCTCCGGTGCTCTCACTGACCGAACGAAACGCAGCAATGGAAGCATTGTTACTTCACGTCGCTTTTCTGTGAGAGGGTGGTACTACCCCGGTGAGCCAACCCATTCATCCTGAAACCAGTAATAGCTTCAGCGTGGCTTTACCACCTACCAAAACCTATGTATAGAATAACTTAGCTATAGCTATAGCTTAGCGCAACACTGGCTGAATGATAAAGATAGCCATAATTGTGGAAGCGTCTGTTATAGCCGCATGTATTCAAGATGGCGTCAGTCCCAAGTCATATGTCTACGTTTATCGTTGTTTTTCATTGTTTACGGTGAAATCTCAATATCATAATGGTTAATAAAATGAAATATGTTCTTTGTAATGGAAAAAATAAAATAGTTTGAAATGGAATATTTTGTGTATAAAGAATATCATGAAGCACATTATTGTCAATAACAAAATTGTCTGGAAGTGATAAATTCATGTTTGTAATAGCATTTAAAAGTTACTGAAAAAAAAATGTAAAAATTATTTATAAATCTAAATTTTGACCTGTAAAGGTGTGATGCGCATTAAAAAACACAACGTTAACCAGGTATCCTGAATCCTGTTTTGGAAGGGCATAATATATCTTTATATTAAAGAACCAGCTTTTCTAAAATTCTCGTTCGTCCAACGTTGCTGGCTCTTGTACTAAGGTGTCGCAAAAAAGTCTAGTTACATTAACTAATTTCTTTTCTTTCGTTATCCTGGAGAATCCCTTGCGTTTTATGGGGCAAAAAGTATCCTAAATGTAACCTTGTAATAATAGTTATAACTGTGTCAAGTTTCGTTAAATCGGTTCAGTACTTTCAGCATGATGCGTGTTCACAGGGACAGACAGACAGAAAGATAAAAATTGTAAAAAGATTATTTTTGGCTTCTATATCGATAACAAAGTCTACCCCGATTATAATTTTTATAAAATATTTAGTGTACAGATCTGGCCTTGCTACAGTTTTATTATAGTATAGATATTATAAATTACATTGAAGTTATCGATAAATTATGAGAAATAATTTTCATATGCGTTATCAAATCACGATCAGTAGTACATAGAGATATATTTATAATCACAGATAATATAGGACCTCAAGAGCTACAATGTCCTCCGAGGGTATACTTTGTAAATTTAATGATCCGACTATTTTCCTATAAAGCGAATTCTATTCACACAATTGGAACTTTATCTCCAACGTTTGATAGCTAATTTGAGACATAAAAGTTTCATTGAATGTTTAAAGTCAACAACGTTTAGTGTGTAAATAGTGTTGTTTTCGAGTTTAGTGTGCCGTAAACACATGATAGAAGTGAAACTTTTCTATTCCTGGGAAACATTTTAATACAAAAATACAACACTACACCAACGTCACTCGGTGTTCCCAGACGAGCACTCATCCAAGTACTGACCGCGCCCGACGTTGCTCGACCTCGGTGATCGGACGAGAACCGATGTTTTCAACTTTTCGTCATACAAAAAGGTTGCTGATCAAAATTACAAAGCCTTCTCATAATAAATTTCAAAATAAACCTAATATGTTAGCCCTTATTGATAAGGGTTTATACAGATAGTACCTAAGCCCTATTATTGAGCCAGAGGGTTTGATCTTCGCGTAAGATTGACTTTTATATGATACGCATGATTGTAAATTATATGTCTGAATAGTTATCTTAGCTTAGCTAACTACAGGAATGGATGAACAGGAATCACGGGCCACTTACCTTCCGGATGACTCAGATGCTGACAGGGCACGGGTGTTTTGAGAGATACTTATGCCAAACAGCTGGGCGAGAACCCACAACGAGATGCCAACACTCCGACGATTGTGAGGTCGACACTGCACACCATACCATCCAGGAGTGCTTAGCGTGGGAAGAGCAATGTACCGAACTCTTTGCTGTGGTAGGAGACGACCTCTCACTTCCGGTACTGGTCCAGGCCATGCTGAAGGAAGAGGTCTCCTGGAACGCCATCCTCACCTTCTTTGCGAGACCGTTATGTCGCGGAAGGAGGACGCTGAAAAGCAGCGAGAGTGGAGTGTAGAGGCGCCTTCCAAAGGTCATCACGGCGCGGAGCGTCGCAGACGTGGTGGAGGCGACTTCCACCAGAAGCCTCCCTGAGGGAAGCTATGTAGGCTACGTAGGTGTGGGGGAGTAGGCTTAGGAAACTGATATAAATGTCCAAAACGTTATATTTTAGGGAGCTTAATGAAAAACAACCGTAGTCAGTTCGAAAAAAAAAAAAAGAAAAAAAAAACAACAACTATTCACTTTCGAACCATGTGTGATATCTTTTCATATATTATTATTTCCAACGGTCAATGTTCTTATGGGCTTAGTCGTACAATTATAAATTAAAGTGCAGCTCGGTAAGTGTCAGATAAATTAATTCTGCAAAACCAGCTACTGGTTTGGTCTTTTTATTCATTTATTATATAGTATGTAAACTTAATTAAATACAATTATATTTTTAATTACCAAAGCTGTAAGGTCAGAGAGGTAGCTGCAACTTTATACAAATCATCTCCTTTTAATTGGTTAAGATAAATATAAAACAGTAATGTCTCTTAAACTAAAAAATATAACGCTAATAGCAGTTACACCACTGTTAGTCTTAAAGGGAACCAGTATCAAAATATGAAGAGGATAGTGCAATTTGGCCATATCAATGATACGACGCTAGGTCTGTATAAATTATTATTCCTTGCATTACGTTTATCGAGTCAAAAAGCCAAGAGAGAGTTCCGCAAAGCAGTTTTTCAAAACCTACTACCTGTTATTTTGATACTAATCAATTAATCTATTGGAATTTAGGGTTCCTGGAGTAATCTTCATTTCGAACGAAAGTATAGATTGACAGTTTAATAAATAATCTTTGTGAAATTAAAATTTATAGACTTTTTACAGTAAGACCATTTAATGAAATAGAATGGTAACTGGACTATAAAATATAGAAACGACTACTAAAATCAACAAACTATGGGAATTTTAGTAGTCATAATAGACTAGTGAAAGCAACGCAATGCATGTAATATTATACAGTCGGTGTTATTATAAGAAAGTTAAATACTGTTAGAATTTTCAATCAGAAAATAACGTTATTACAAGAAAGTTAAATACTGTTAGAATTTTCAATCAGAAAATAACAATGAAATCGTTTTAACTTTAATCAGCTGATTCAGCAACATCCTACTGAACACAGCTATACTCGTATACCAAACTGGATATAGATGGGCCGACGCTCCACACGAGAATGACCCGCGGTCACGTTTTGCCACGCCCTTCATAGACCAGCTCCTTCGATATGTCAGGTCAAGTCAAGTCGAGACCAGCTCCTACGACACGTCAGGACATGTCAGGTCCAGTCCACCAAGAATAATCAAATACAACGTTAGCCGATACAGAAATACTGAACATAGCTACCACAAACCACCGTTCATACCGTATACGTGAATAGCTCAACTGTCTGTCTGAGTGAGAATGTCCCCAATGACTTTTTTTTTCTTTTTTCTTTTTCTCGAACTGACTACACTATTGACCTGGTGGGGTCTTCACAGCTTCACCGGACTACAACCGACTCGCCTTTTATAGTATTCAGTCAAGCCACGAACGGCCGATAACTTTCGACCAATAGCGTCACAGGTCATTAGTAACACCCCCGATGTAGTCAATAGTACGGAAAGTGCTAACAATACATATTAAATACTTGCTTTAAAATGGTTTCGTATTAAATGCACCGCGCTCGCCCGAAGCAAGTTCGCGTTATCTTTTTTCGCAAGTCTAATCTAACCAACCAAAGCGAGACAAAAGAGCAATATGGCGATCATTCAGCGACCACGATGCATTTAATACAAAACCTTTTTAAAGCAAGTATTCAATACGTGCGTAACTTTTTTGTAATAACATAGATTGTTGTTAATTATTTGGTTTACATAGAATTGAATAAAAACATATTTTATTTGGTAAGGCAAATAGTGAAAAGGCATCTCAATTGTTATTGTGTTTCAGTTCTATAGTCACATTATATAAAGGTATACAAAAACACAAACATATTTAAATCAATTAAAATGAAAAAGTCAAATTAACAATCCTAAAAATATCGCCTGCCTTCTTTTTATTTGTTAAATAATCTATCTATATAAATAAACATCAATTGCCGAATGCATATACGAACATCACTTCAGAATTTTTTTTTTGGTGTTTGTAATTGTCAGTACAAAGTTTGTATGAAACAGAATGTTCCAAAAAATCCTACAGAAATTGAAAATGTAAGTTAAAAAGTTTACATACAAAAAAGTGAATGAGACAGAAGACAATAAGCAGATCTTCAAAAATATTGCCAGATAGACATTCTGTTAGTCGTAATATATTGGAAAAATTTGGTATCATTTTCTTCGTTAGTACACCGGTGCGAAACTGGGGCGCGCAGCTTGTACAGAAATAAATATTGAAAGACAGAACCAATGCGACTCATATTGATTTCATAGTTATTAATAATTTGTTATACGTCATTCTGGCATGTTTTTCATATAATAATCCATCAATATTTTATCTCGATGATTATACTATAAATATATTTTTTATTATATTATCGTATAACACTTATCAAAGTAATTAATTAGAATTAGCTACATAAGTCATTACAGTATTAATTATATATACACCATTATGTACCAATTCAACATTAGTTACGTAGGATGCAAAAATATTTTTTTTTTATTATAGGTCTTTACCTATGAAATTGCCGTTCTGCAGTACTGGCCATTTCAAATCAAAATAATTTTTGTTTGGCTAAGAATTCTATTTTCAAATTAATTTTATTTTAAAAACATGGAATTCTTTTTCCAAAAGTAGTCATTTGTTTATTGATTAGTGTTACATTTTCATCGCATTTCAATCTTTTTTGTCATCATGGATACGTTAAAAATTCGAGTAATTATGGAATATGAGTACCGTCGTGGCAGCAACGCGGCACAAGCGGCACGCAACATCAACGACGTTTACGGAGCTAACACTACAAACCAACGCACCACCTGTTATTGGTTTGCTCGCTTCCGTTCTGGGAATTTCGACCTGAAAAATGAACCTCGCGGTCGTCCGAAGACTTTGGTCGACAATGACGAATTAAAGGCGATTGTGGAAGCTGATGATACACAATCTACGGCTGAATTAGCAGCAGCTTTCGACGTTAGCGTCAAAACAATATTGGTCCATTTGCGTCAAATTGGCAAGGTAAAAAAGCTTGACAAATGGGTGCCCCACGAACTCAATGATCGCCAGCGCGAAGTACGCGTCGAGACGTGCCTTGCACTGCTCAACAGACACACAAATGAAGGAATTTTGAACCGCATTGTTACCTGCGATGTAAAATGGATTTTGTTTGATAACCGCAAGCGCTCAGCAAGTTGGTTGGATCCTGGTTCAGCTCCTAAACAATGCCCTAAACGAAAACCTACCCCTAGAAAAGTGATGGTCACTGTTTGGTGGTCTAGCGCCGGTGTGATTCATCACAGCTTCTTACCAAACGGGGTGAGCATTACTGCAGATGTGTACTGTGAAGAACTGAACACAATGATGGAGAAGCTGGCACATCTCCAACCAGCATTGGTCAATCGTTCGTCTCCGCTGCTCCTGCACGACAACGCGCGACCTCATACTGCACAGCAGACGGTCTCCAAGTTGCAAGAACTGGGGTTGGAAGTTCTCCGTCATCCGCCCAATCACCAGACCTTGCGCCTACAGACTACTACTTTTCCAGAATTTGGATAACTCCTTGGCGGAAAAAAAATTCAAGACCCGAGAGGCAGTACAAAATGCCTTTGAAGAATTTGTTGCCTCTCGTCCTGCTAATTTCTTTAAGAAGGGCATCAATAAACTGCCACTGCGTTGGCAAAGATGCATTGATTGCATGGGTGATTACTTCGATTAATACAAATAAAAAAATACATGAAAAAAGTTCGTTTAAATTTTTTCATACAAAACGGCAATTTCATAGGTAAAGACCTAATATGAATATTTTAGCAGAGGAAGGAATATGCTCGTATCGATCGTGTCACCAATACCTCTCTTTACAGTAACTGGGCATAATGTAGATTTTATACAGTGCTATTAATATTTAAAAGATATCTTTTAAAACAAGCTTTTAAATAAATGCGCCATTTTCAAAGTCGCCTTTTTATTTTATTATTTACTAGCTGACCCGTGCAACTTCGTCTGCACTAAAACGGTTATCACCGGTTTCAATAGTATTTTTAAACCTAAAACCCGATTGCAGCCACACCTACCGTTTCCAATTGTAAATCCAAACTATCAAGGGGCTCACTCAAACATGTACCCAGATGGTATGTGAGAAATCTTTTAAAATAAGCCTAGAACCCGTTCGTAGCGGGGTTCAATTAAGCGGGGTTCAATTAAGACAAAAACTAACCTACATATATTGGCGGTAATGTAAAAAAAATTATTTAGTAGTCCGGTGAAGCTGTTGAGTCAAGACCTTGCTTGGTCAATAGCGTAGTCAGTTCGAAAAAAAAAAAAAGTAAAAAAATAACTTGAGGGGTCTATGGACCCCAGTTGGAACCAAATTACTTTTCCTTTTTTGTAGACGTTTACTATACAGTCAGTATAGTTTACATTATAAAATATCAAGTTGATAGAGTTCAATTGTAAATTAAACGATAAAAATATTTATAAAATAAATAATAATAAATTAAACAGTAAATAACTGACTGGAAGATTTAAATTTGTGTTTTGTGTTATTTATGTCTAAATAAAATTACGGCTATCCCAACATGGTTTGAAATTATTTTTATTTACGAAAAATAGCATAATACACACATTATTGTCAACAACAAAAATGTCTTGCAATAATAATACCATGTTTTAATAGCATATCAAATTTAGTGACAAAAACATGCTAAAATTATTTAAAAATCAATATTTTTGTCTGTAAAGGTGCGATGTGCACAAATAAACGCAACGTTTACCGGCAGCCAGGTAACCCGCATGCTATGTGGAACTATGTGGAAGAACATAAAGATATATAAAAAACTGGCTTATTGAATTCGCTGTCGATACCTTTGCTAGCTCTTAGACGAATAGTTACAGGCAAGTGACATTTGACGCTTCGACGCGATTCTCATATTTTTTCATATTTATAGTTTTCTTAAACACAATGGAGTGTGAAAAAGTTTTGATACAAGTAGAATATAGTTATGATAAAGTAAGTGAATAAAAATGTATGAATTTATAATTATAATTTAAATTGTGGTAATAATAATTTTTCTGTATTTGTGTAATTTCGTCAATGTAACCATTTTAAAGTGAGTTTTTTAATAGTATGTCTGTTGTATTGATTAATCTCTTGTATATTATTTGCTTTATTAGAGAGTAATCTTCCCAGCCTCCATGCCTTCAAAACGACAAGCAAACCAAGTGTTATGTTTAGGTACTTTTATGATGATGATGTACGTTTTTTTCCCCTAGGGATAAATTTAGTTACTGGTATTTCATTATTTTATTGTTTACTATAAATCTATGATTTGTCATATATTTACTTTTAATTGCATATTATTTTTTTCGTTAGTTTTGGTAAGTTAATATCTAGAACGAACCGTAAATTTTGAAAAAGATTGTATTGTATGTATATAAATGTATATAAAAATTATTTTAAAATGCAAAACTACTATGTTACCTTGGTATCGATTACCATATTAATAGAAACTATAGCAACGGTAACGCGTAACGCATAAGTACAAAATATTTACCCTACTGTGCCGTAGGAAATTTCATTTCAAAAATGTAGTAGCTACGGGTGCCGAGTGTAGTGTGACATTAATGCAGAAAAAACCGCGGTT
>MU159190.1:80578-97074 GCA_015888305.1 Antheraea pernyi
GCGCGAAGTACGCGTCGAGACGTGCCTTGCACTGCTCAACAGACACACAAATGAAGGAATTTTGAACCGCATTGTTACCTGCGATGAAAAATGGATTTTGTTTGATAACCGCAAGCGCTCAGCAAGTTGGTTGGATCCTGGTTCAGCTCCTAAAAATTCCATTATTAGCCATAAATTGAGAGTATTCCTTACTTGAAAATGGCGGACCATTGTCCGAAACTATTTCTTTTGGTAATCCAAAACGTGCAAATGTCTCACGGAGCACTCTAATTACGCTACCAGCTGTGGTTCGATTCATATGAAACAGTTCAATCCATTTGGTAGTAGAATCTATTATAATCAAGAAGGTTTTTCCATGGAACGGTCCTAAGAAGTCTACATGTAAGCGTGACCAAGGATCGCATAAATATGGCCAGGGCTGTGGGGGAACGCGTGGTGGAGCCGAACTTTCGGCTTCACACGTCGTACATTGTCGGCATGTACGCTCAATATCAGCATCAATACCCGGCCACCATACAATACTACGAGCTATGCTTTTCATTTTGACCATCCCTAAATGTCCTGTATGAAACTCTTTTAGCAGTAATGCTCTCAATGGTTCTGGTATCACTAACCTGTAACCCCATACTATACATCCGGTATCTAAATATAATTCATGTCGACGACTGAAAAATGGTTTAATATTTTCGTCCTTACAAAGTGCAGGCCAACCTGTTTGTAAATAAGTAAATACTTGTTTTAAAGTTTTGTCTTTAATAATGTGCTCTTGTACTAATTTTCGGGAGATGGGAAGGAAATTTTGAATGAAATTAATATAAGTAGTCGAAACTTGATCTTTCTTTGACTCTGCTATTGGCATACGTGATAACGCGTCTGCTGCGTTCTCTTTACTACGGATATACTCAATATCATAGTCATATCCCGATAATATAACCGCCCAGCGCTGCATCCTACTCGCTGCCATCACCGGTATACCTACTTTATTACCAAATATCGTCACTAATGGTTTATGATCGGTTCTTAATTTAAACCGACGCCCATATAAATACTGGTGAAATTTTCTTACGCCATAGATGATAGCTAACGCTTCCTTCTCGATCTGTGAATAGCCCCTTTCTGCCGCGTTTAGAGTCCGTGAGGCATATGCGATAGGCCGCTCTCCCTGGTCAGTTACGTGCGAGATGACTGCTCCCACGCCGACGCTGCTGGCATCAGTAGTCAACACTAATGGCAGGTCGTTCGAATAGTGAGCTAACACTTCACTGGAAATTAACATTTGTTTTATGTTACTAAATGTGTTACTGTGGTGTGTGTTCCGAGTATTGAAGCTGTTTCCTTTGTTTATCACGTGTTCTTTCTTCTATCATTCTATCCCCTTTTAAAAGATCCAATCGCGACCTAAGTCGCCTGCGCTGAAGTAGCATGGCAGGTGAAGTGCCCGTTGTACTATGTTCTACGTTACGGTATGCCATTAAGTAAGTCTGTATAGCGGCGTCTAGATCACATCCATCTTTAATGGATTTCGCAATCGCACGCTTACAAAGCTTGACTGCTCCTTCTGCTGCTCCGTTAGAGGATGGGTGATATATGGAGGTAAAAGTTAACCGAATTCCATTGTTAGCCATAAATTGAGAGTATTCCTTACTTGAAAATGGCGGACCATTGTCCGAAACTATTTCTTTTGGTAATCCAAAACGTGCAAATGTCTCACGGAGCACTCTAATTACGCTACCAGCTGTGGTTCGATTCATATGAAACAGTTCAATCCATTTGGTAGTAGAATCTATTATAATCAAGAAGGTTTTTCCATGGAACGGTCCTAAGAAGTCTACATGTAAGCGTGACCAAGGATCGCATAAATATGGCCAGGGCTGTGGGGGAACGCGTGGTGGAGCCGAACTTTCGGCTTCACACGTCGTACATTGTCGGCATGTACGCTCAATATCAGCATCAATACCCGGCCACCATACAATACTACGAGCTATGCTTTTCATTTTGACCATCCCTAAATGTCCTGTATGAAACTCTTTTAGCAGTAATGCTCTCAATGGTTCTGGTATCACTAACCTGTAACCCCATACTATACATCCGGTATCTAAATATAATTCATGTCGACGACTGAAAAATGGTTTAATATTTTCGTCCTTACAAAGTGCAGGCCAACCTGTTTGTAAATAAGTAAATACTTGTTTTAAAGTTTTGTCTTTAATAATGTGCTCTTGTACTAATTTTCGGGAGATGGGAAGGAAATTTTGAATGAAATTAATATAAGTAGTCGAAACTTGATCTTTCTTTGACTCTGCTATTGGCATACGTGATAACGCGTCTGCTGCGTTCTCTTTACTACGGATATACTCAATATCATAGTCATATCCCGATAATATAACCGCCCAGCGCTGCATCCTACTCGCTGCCATCACCGGTATACCTACGTTATTACCAAATATCGTCACTAATGATCGGTTCTTAATTTAAACCGACACCCATATAAATACTGGTGAAATTTTCTTACGCCATAGATGATAGCTAACGCTTCCTTCTCGATCTGTGAATAGCCCCTTTCTGCCGCGTTTAGAGTCCGTGAGGCATATGCGATAGGCCGCTCTCCCTGGTCAGTTACGTGCGAGATGACTGCTCCCACGCCGACGCTGCTGGCATCAGTAGTCAACACTAATGGCAGGTCGTTCGAATAGTGAGCTAACACTTCACTGGAAATTAACATTTGTTTTATGTTACTAAATGTGTTACTGTGGTGTGTGTTCCATTCAAACTTGACATCTTGTTTTAGTAAATTATACAGCGGCTCCATCGTTGTACTCATATTGGGAATAAATTTACCGTAATACATCACCATCCCTATAAAAGAGCGTAATTCGGAGACGTTTTTAGGTTCCGGGACATCTTTGATTGCTTTGACTTTGTCTGGTGATGTATGTATCCCTTTATTACTAATAACAAAACCCAAATACGTCACCGATTCTGAAAAGAAGGTACATTTTTCTTTTTTAACTTTTAACCCGTATTTCAACAATCTGCCAAAGACTTCATGCAATGTTTTAATATGAGAATTGTCATCTGTTCCCGTGATAATTAAATCATCAAGGAATACACCTACTCTAGGCATATCCGCGAATAGCTGTTCCAACTTCCTTTGAAAAATTCCTGGACTCGATGCTAAACCATAAATTAGTCTATTATACATAAATAAACCACGATGCGTATTTATAACGGTATATTTCTTGGACTCATCTAATTCAAATTGTGCATAAGCTTGTGATAAGTCTATTTTGGTAAATTTTTGCCCTCCGTGTAATTTTGTTAATAAATCTTCTACCCTAGGTAAAGGAAAACGATCCACCTCTAGACATTTGTTTAAAGTAAGTTTAAAATCACCACATACTCTAATAGTGCCATCCTTTTTCATAACTGGTACAATTGGTGTAGCCCAGTCAGATGTAGCGACGGGTGTGATAATACCGTCGCGCACTAACTGGTCCAGCGCGCGCTCAACTGGTTCCCGTAACGCGTAAGCCAGCGGCTGCGCCCGCATGAACACAGGCCGAGCGCCGTCATGTAGCGTAAACCCAATCTTGCCACCGGTGTACCGCCCCAAGTCGTCCGAAAATACATTATAGTATCTGGAACTAAATTCCGTCATATTAAACATATTGTTTATACAAATTATATTATCACAATTACGTGATGAAATTTTTATGTCTAATTCCTGCAACCATTGTCTGCCGTTTTACCATTATTTATTACATACAAATCTAATATACAACTTTTATTATTATAAGTCACCAATAGGGAAAATTCACCTAAGGTACTACTTCTCTTAACTAAAGGTATTACTTCTCCAGTATAATATCTTAAAATTAAATTAGTTTTTCTCAGTTCGTGATTAGAAAACTTTTTTAAATAACAATCATAACTAATACATGATATCGCACTACCAGTATCTATCTCCATAGTGAACAATGTTTTTTCAATATAAACATCAATGGTGTATGGTTCAAACTTTTTTAATTGACGAGACGTAATGGAATAATTTACCTCATCGCTGCTATAAGATGAATCACTAACCATGACACTATTGTCTTCTATCATATGAACAATTGACATACTCTTTCCGCTTTTCGGACACATCTTTTTTAAATGTCCTTCTTTATTGCATATTCTGCATACATATAATTTGTATTTACAATAATCATTCATATGCTGACCCCCACATACTGAACACATATTATTATTGTCGTTAACGGTTTCTGGCCTTCGGTTGCTCTGCGATTTTGTATTTCTACCCGCTCCGCTTGTCCCACCTACACCACCATCAATTCTCGGCCGATAACCGTGCGCCGTCGCCGCCGCCGCTGTGCCCGGTCGGTCCGCTCGTATGTTGTATTGCTTCCTTCTCGCCGCCGATACTACCAGCTGATGCACCGCCTGCAACGATGTACTGCCACTCCTTCCGCGAGTGCAGTCATCCACCGTAGCTGCGTTCTTTTCAGCTGCTTCCCTCGACACGGCCATTTTAAACGCCTTGTCGAAAGTAATGTCGTCTTCCGTAAAGAGTTGTTGTCTAGTAAATTCGTTTCTCAACCCACAAATAAATTGATCCCGCAAATTTTCTTGTAGACTGTCAGCCGTGAATCCGCAATTCCTGGACATTTTTTTTAAAACCGAAACAAATTCGGCAATACTTTCTTCACAGGTTTGAATTCGTTGTCTAAACTTAAATCGTTCTGCCAACCTACTAGGTTGCGGTTGTAGATGATTTTTCATAATTGTCACAAGCTGTTCATAAGACTTAGATGACGGTTTGTCGGGTGCACACAAATTTACCATAAGTTCATAGCACTCACTCCCTATTAAAGTGATTAATGTAGCCACTTTTAATCCTTGCTTAATATCATTGACAAGAAAATACTGTTCGAGCCGATCAATATATAAATCCCAGTTGTCACTGACAAGGTCAAAATATCCTATTTTACCAACGGCCATTTTTTTTTTTTTTCCGTGAAACTATTCACCAAAACACGTAAATATTAGTCCAGGAAACGTTTACACAACACTTCACTAACGTAAGTCCGTATCCAGCTCGTCGCCAGTGATATAAATGTCCAAATCGTTATATTTTAGGGAGCTTAATGAAACACAACCGTACTGCAAGACGCCTATAATCGGAGAGACAGCAAGATGACAACTTAAAACTACTTACGCTAAAATATGACATATCTATATCTACCTACATATATTACACTTAGCCAAACAAAAATTATTTTGATTTGAAATGGCCAGTACTGCAGAACGGCAATTTCATTGGTAAAGACCTATTATTACGGTTATGCGATTGTTGGGCGGTAATTGTGTTCGTCTCATATTTTATGATTTCTGTATCATTAATAACCCATCAATTTTAGAAGAGATATACTTATGATAATAACATCATCATCACATCAGCCTGTAAGAGACCCATTACAGGGTCATATGCCTCTTCCCGAAGGAAAGTATGGGTATAATCACCAGCGCACGCCGTATTGGCAACTTTAAATTCCGAGAAATCCACAGGTCAATATTTTCAACCATACGGTATTACTGCAAGAACATTTCGCAAATATAGGCTATCTCACGATGTTTTTCCTTCACCGTCAGCACATAGTGTAACTTATTTGAATTATTTAACCGTACGGAAATTTTGAAAAACTTGTTGACATATCGGGTTGATCGTGCGGGTATCGAATTGACATTCCGCCGTTCAAGCCGCTCGACCATCACGACTTTTTTTCTAGTATGCTGGACCATTGACTATAGAAGGCCCGATTCACAATATGATGCCGTTCCCGGTTCGATCTCGCTCCAGTCTCAGCCCGTTCTCGGTCCGGTAAAATATTCTTAAACAATTTTAATGTCGGTATAGCCACGCTGAAACTATTACTGGTTTCAGCATGAATGGGTCAGCTCGCCCGGGGTAGTACCACCCTCTCATAGAAAACCGACGTGAAGTAACAGTGCTTGCATTGTTGCCTTTCGTTCGGTCAGTGAGAGCGCCGGAGGCCCCCTCCCCTCCTCTTTTCTCTCCCTCTCCCTCCCCTAACCCTTCCCCCCAAAAGGGTGGCAACGCACTCGCGACTCCTCTGGTGTTTTTAGTGTCCATGGTTGGTGGTGATCACTTAAATGACATCACAATTCACACACAAGAAATCACATAGAAAAAAAAACAAGTAAGAGTCAGAGTATTCACACTATCGTATCGCTCCAGTTCCGATTTGATCTCACTCTGGTAACAGTTGGTCGAAAAGAATATTTGACTGGAGCGAGATCGGACCGGGCATGATTTGTACCGACAGCGTGATTACGTTTTTGTTTCAACTCCAGCCTTTCTTCGGTCGTGCAGGGGGATGTTACATTTTTCATCAAGTCATGGCTAGTAATAAATCGTGGAATTCTGAAAAATGCACAAGTACTGTATAAGAGAAATTTATAACATATGATTATGAATAATAAATAACCACACTATAATTATTTTCGCAAACTTTTCTATAACCGTTATTTCCGAAAAAAAAGTGTATACGGTGAAATTTGTGAACATTTCAAAAGAACAGTTGACTGATTTGCATTTTAATAAATATTTTATTAGAAATTATTAGAAATTTATCGGATTATTTCGAGAAACGTCCAATGTCGTCCATGGATCGAGACAAACGGAATGTAGAATTAGTGGTTTAGACACAGCGAGATTTGATCGGACCGAGACTAGAGTGAGATCGAACCGAGAACAGCATCATAGTTTGAACTTAGAATAACTTCTAATATACAGAATGTCATTACAACAAGTTGAGAATATACTCGTATACATTAAAATTTAAAATTTTGACGACATATTTTCCTTTATAAAAAGCTCTTGATATCAGAACGATATATGCTACTCGTGTTATAATTGTGGAATAAAGTGGTATAGAAGTTGTTTAGGAACAAATAAACATTCTTTTTTGAAATTATATTCTCTTAATATTTTTTTATCAATTTATTATTGATAATTTTATAGGTAATCAATCGCGTATTGATACACTACCTGTGTACAAATTTCTTACAAAACAATCAAGGTGTTTTGGGATTAACTCAAAATATACAAGTAGACCGACACATTTTTTTAAATATTATTTATATTCGTGGTTAGATTTCACTTTATTAGATATTTTTCACCAGATTTGAAAATAGAATTGTATGGATAGACAGACATTTTTTTCCTATTACCTATTGCTGTTGGCCTGAAAAAAATTGTGAACTTTGTCAAGATTCGTAGCGAGAACAAGTGGTATTCAGCCTCACAGGATGTACAAATTACAAAGATGACGTTTTGTTTTTTTATAGTATATTTATTTACACAATTTTATGAAAACAAATACAAAGTTATCAGTAAATACGCTACACAAATATTTTTATGTACAAAGGCAGAATCTGTTGTCGGAGTTGCTGGTTCACTATAATATTGATCATAAATTGCGTCCCAGAACTGAGCACGTTCTTCCAATAGAGCTCCTTTAAGTTCTATCGTCGTCCCTAGTGACATATGCGGAGACCTATTAGCGCCCACTGGTAACCACATTGGCAAAGAGGAGTTCTCACTTATGGGTTTTCTGAAAAATTAATGAGATATAAAAATTAGTTAATTAAGAATTAAAATAAAGGTTACAATTTTTCTGTATTTACCTTTAAAAATAACATTTAATTTTAAATTATATTCGATTGTCATAAATTTAAAAAAGGTTTAATTATGTATTTATATAATGAAATATTCGTACCCTGTTATTATGAAACTAGCCCAGATCTCTCTCATAATATCTTTCATTTTTAAATACTCCTCTGTGAAATTAGTTTCATCTTGATCCATCACAGCTCTATTTTGAGTACAATGAGTAGCTCCTCTGATATCAGTATTAGGAATTGGTCTAGTATTGTTGTCGGCAAAAGAATACATATATAAATAAACTGTTGAATTTCCCGCTTCCACGTGCAGTTTTGCGGCTCTCAGCATTGAGTATGCAAAATTTATATCTGTAAAGTATTCAACGTATGGTAATAAGTTGTCATAGGTCACAGGTTGATCTCCGAAATAGAATTCTTTTACTATCTTTGCTATCTCATCCTTCTGTGTTTGTGTTTCAAACCCTAAATCAGCCGGTAAGAAATCTGAGAAATTTTCATTCATTCCGTTTCCCCATTCGGAATATGCGTTTATTCGCGAAAATCCTTCCATATTCGTAAAACCGTATATTCTTGGATATCTTTCATGATCTCCTCTCTTTAGAATAGCATATGGAGATTCTGTTAAAAATGTTTCTTGACCAATATCCCTTTCTAGACAGGGTGAGAACGGGATAGCTGAATCCGGATAACCCCAATAAGGTATCGATGCTAATAGTTCAACTGAAGCTGTTCTGTAGAATTCTTCCAATGCAGGCAAATCTTCAACGTCTGAAAAATTAAGCCTCCTGGCTCTATCCATCGCATTTCGTATGGGATTTTGTTGGAGTGCGAATGCGCCTAATTTGCTACCACTATTCGATATAGCTTTATTAAATAAACCTTTTGTTGTTTGGGAAACGGTTAAAAGGTCCAATGCTCCAGATCCTGCACTGCATCCATTAATGGTTACATCATCGGGGTTACCACCGAAATATGCAATATTTTGCTTCACCCAACGCAATAAAGCCACTTGGTCTTTCATACCTGCATTTCCTGGAACATTCTCAGTACCCAAACATAAAAATCCAAATATTCCAAGACGATAATTAAAAGAAATAGTAATAATATTCTTCATACTCGTGAGTGCGGTGAATTTTTCGCGATTACCAAATCCATTATGGAAACCTCCACCGTGTATGTTGACAAAGACTGGAAGGTTTCTTTCTTCTGTATCAGGAACAAATACATTGGCTATAAGACAGTCTTCTTGCATTAGTACCCCATCTAAATTACTACGTGGCTGTTCGCATATAATCGCTCTGTCTATTGCATCAAAAGTCTCATTCCACGTAGGCGGTGGACCGGGAGCCTATAAACATGTTCAAATTATTTGTTAAAATTAGTACATAAAATAAAAAACGGAAGATTCGTTACATACAGTATATTACAATATCCAGGTAATATGAAATATAATTTCTTAGTAAGTCCTGATGGTAAGCGTAGTGTAATCCAGAAAACAATAATAATTAGCTAAAATCGACAGTTCATCAGTAGTAAGCGTAGAGTACTGATTTCGGAAGGTGACAAACAAAAAAGAGTCCCTGAGATACTTTTATTATGTGAAGAAAAGTAGCTATACAGTTAGATAAAAACCACCTTGCTACTCGGCTTACATACTGGATATGAACGTGATACACCTACGCATACAACTATGGTAGATATTAAATCTAATGTACGATGGTCGCAATATATTTAGATACAGTTTCCATGTCCTAATATATTGTAATAAATAATAAATTGTCTCGAAAGTGTAAAAAAATTGCATTACCTTGTATCTTTCTGTAACCGTTGCATACGGTATGCTGTAGAAAGCGAACACATTTTCAGATTCTCTGTATCCCCTCACTGGTCCCTGATTGATATGAACTACTCGACTGTCTAATACTTGGCTTTGCACCACATCAGTGCCAAAGACTATACACAAACTCACTAGTAGAAGCGTCGACGACATTATTTAGCAATAACTTATCAAGCGCTTAAATCCCCTTATATATTCTCATTATAGCAATCGATTGTTAATCAACTAATTCTTGATAATGCAATCAAAGGCAAGAATGAGAACTAATTATATTATAAAAATAGTATTTTCAGATTGTACGCCTGTTTGAGTTTTGGAAAGCCATAAGTGTTTTCACATCGCTGCCACTGTAGTAATATATTCGTCCGATTTCAGTGTTATGGTCTGGTATGTTCTAAATGCACGTTACTATCCCGCGCCTGGTGAGTCTCAATCATCATTTATATCGGATTTGTACCAGTATATTTTTTCAAGTAAGTCTTGTTTATTCAAGCAACATGGTATTACACTTGTTTCCTGGATAATGACTCGGTTTTTAGTATACTTCTTCATTAAAAACTAGTTTCAGCAGCTGCCTCAGCGAGGTTATCCTTTCCTTCCCCTCGGCATGAGAGGCAGAGAGCAACCACATATTTGTGTCGTTTGGACTCGAAATACTGGGACCATGGAGGCCGGATTTAGACTTTTTAAGGAAATCGCTAGTCCACTGATATTTCGCGACATTAACCAGTACCTCAATCGGCAAACAAGCATTACCATGCAATGAGACAAGCCAGCCTTACGGGTACATATTTTTCATGATAATATTACGATTATTTTAAGATCTTTTCTATAACATCTGTCAAAGAGTTTAGAGAGAATTTGCCTTCGAGGCAAATTTAAAAGTACTGATCTCCGTGAAATACTCTTTACCCAATGTGTAGAACATCTAGGATAGGCGTACTTAAAACAGTTCAGTAACTTTCCCCTATGCCTGTCAACCGATATTTTTTTATATTTGTTTGTTCAGTAGTTATTGACGAGCTTTAGTCATCAGTAAAAAATATTTTGGAAACAGCTCGTTTTTTGCCATACCATCGACGTGTAGATTTATTTATAAAAGTCTCTATTCACAATACTTCAGGATCCTTGTTAATTTATCTGTAATATCTGTTCATTTTCGGCATAAAATCACTCAATAATATTGAAAATTAAGAAGATTAACAATCACGGTTGAATTCGACCACTGAACGAGGACTAGTTTTGTTTAAAGGGTCGTTCGTATCTCTTTATAAATTTTAACCTGAAAACTTGATTATTTCCAGAAGTATGATAACTGAGGAGGTATATGTCGGCGCCTACCCACATTAATCGCGTCATTTGGTCACGCCTTTCTCCGTAAAACTCGACTTGTTTCGGTATAAAATGAGCAAAGCGACAGCCGTTGAGTTCGTCTTGGCTGTGTTGTCTCGCAGTCGACTCGTACTATGCAAGTCGCTTATCCTAGAGTCTGAATAATTAATTTGTGCAAACGAATTAGTTATTATTTGTAACTAATTAATTGGTAACATATTGTTCGAAATAGTCCGAATTAATAGTAATTAATTATTATTTTATGTACAGGTGTGATTATATTATTATAATGGGGTGGTTTAGTGAGTTAATTATTATTTTATGTTGAGATGTGACGATATTATTATAATGGGGTGGTTTAGTAAATTATTATTGTTTTGCTGGCAGATAATTTCGGAGAGTGAAATAAAACATTATATTCTATTTCAAAGTAATAAAACTGGATATTTTATAATATACATAAACTGGAATTTAAGATAAGTATTTAAGCTCCTAGAAGATAAGGACATATTAATGAGGTAATAAATGTAAACTTTTTTATAATCAATACATTTATTTAGGTATAGATAAGAATGCGCGGTGCAGACCATATCGATGGACATGAGTTTGAATCTTAAGAATAATCAAAGATTTTAATAAAAAAAAAAAACATAGAACATGCATTTACTTACATATATTTTCTTATAATATCTATATTATAATAAAACTGTAGCAGGGCCAAATCTGTACATTAAATATTTTTTGAAAATGTTGATAGGGGTAGGCTTTGTTGTCGATATAGAAGCCAAAAATAACCCTTTTAAAATTTTTGTCTGTCTGTCTTTCTGTCTGTCTGTCTGTCTGTCCCTGTGAACGCGCATCACTCTGAAAGTACTGAACCGATTTTGACGAAACTTGGCACAGTGATAACTAATGTTACGAGATTACATTTAGGATACTTTTTATTTCATAAAACGCAAGGGATTCTCCAGGATAACGGACGAAAGTAAAAAAAATTTAGTTCATGATATTCTTGATGAATTTTGGTAAATTTTCTTTGTGCTATATATAGCAGACAGCTTATCTAAAAAATTAAGCTATATTTCCCAATGCTACTTTTAAAAAAAAGTAGCCAAAAATAAATTATCACCGTGTTCCGAACCGTCGACTCAGGCGAAACATATAAAGTCCAGTACGTTATAACTGAGCTACGGCTACATGACATTTCTGTGCGTAATTACCGACCACATATGAAACATTTATGTAGACGAAACTGTCACTTAGATGTTGTTACATTTATTTCATTGTATAAAAAAATGTTTGCTAAACAAAGGTGACAAGATTTATTTATTTATCTATATTATAATAAAACTGTGGCAAGGTCAAATCTGTACATAAATTTTTTTTTGAAAATTTTATCGGGCTAGACTTCGGTATCGATATAGAAGCCAAAAATAATCTTTTTTAATTTTTTGTTTGCCTGTCTGTCTGCCTGTCTTTCTGTCCCTGTGAACACGCATCACGCTGAAAGTACTGAACTGATTTTAACGAAACTTGACACAGTAATAACTAATATTACAAGGTTACATTTAGTATGCATAAAAAAAATGCAAGAAAGTCTTTTATTTTCTATCGAAGCTCGACAAACTGAATGCGTGACGTGATGTGTTTGGCCACGACGCTATTAGCCTCGTGGTCGGGCGCATCAGGAGACAGGGTGTCGAGGTGACCCTCAATAAGACCGAGGCCCTAATGTTTTATGGGGCTCGGTAAGAGCCACCTCCGAGAGCCCATATTTATGTGGAGGGTGTCCGTATCGGGGTGGGGACCCAGATGAAATATCTGGGCCGCACACTGAAAGGACGCGGATTCGCTCCATCGTCACACGCGCGCGAGGACCTATGTTGAGCTCCGCGAGTTACGTAACTTCGCTTGTCCTGCGCGACGATGCGCCGCACTACTGAGTTCCCTTCCCGGCCGGCGACGGTGACGGGGAAGAAGAAAAAAGGCCCTTCTAAGGGCCAAACAGATGCCTCGTCTTTAAGACGAACGACCCACAGCTTGCCTACTGACTCAGATATCCTGCATACACCGACGACTTCCGCTACGCATACTGACTCTGAAATCCCTAGCACATTGATGACTCCCACTGAGCTTGTCTCTGCTGAACTGGAGCAACATTTTGATTCCCTACTCGCACGGATAAACTCCTCCACCGAGGAGGAACCGGAGCTATTGACGACCCCTGACATCTCTTAGGAAACGCTCCTAACATCGCCTATATCTCAGACAGCCCGGACGCGACAGTACGAAAACGACTGCGACGTTTTCGCCCAACTGATTGCATCTGGGAGCCCGTCCGAGATGCTGAAGCGATGGATCGCGTTATTCCTTCGCATCCAGAAGGATGAAGACGAGGGCTTAGAACCCCTAAAACAAGATATCTCCGCACTGAGATCGCCTTTATCCGGACTACTTGTGCTCACAGAAATCCCCGCATCGCAAATGGAGCAGCTCGAGCCGCGCATAGCAGCCGTGCTCCAGAAAATAAACGATGACCTTGAAAATAGATCGCCATCAAGTTCACCAGACATCCAGACGCCTGAATGTAAACAAACGGCGCTAAGAGTTCCCGTTTTACCCGCTGAGAGCCGCGGAGCGCCACTAGCGCCCACAGCGAATCAGCCCATAGTTCCCGAGTTACCCGTCGAGAGCCGCGGGGAGCCACAAGCGCCGGCAATCACGCAATTGCTGCCTACGGAACCCCAAACGATGACAGATATACCCGCAGAGAGCCTCGGGGCGCAACAGGCGTCTGCATCAACGCAATCGCAGCGTTCATACGCTACGATTGTGGCGTCCCCGTCAACTTCGACTGATCAGACACCGATGGAGGTTAATTCACCGCAAATACAGCCACCAGGAGGAAGCGTACGAAACACACATCGACAATCGTCGTGGAGAGCCTGTCCAGCTGGCCAGAGCATCTACAGCGGCTGGCGGATCTGCTGGGACGAAGACCGAACGTGCGCGCACATGGACGCGGAATACGCTTCCTACCTGACAATTCCGAGGAACACCACGTTATCAATGAATACTTGAAACAAGTGGAGGGGCTGAGAAAATAGATCGCCATCAAGTTCACCAGACATCCAGACGCCTGAATGTAAACAAACGGCGCTAAGAGTTCCCGTTTTACCCGCTGAGAGCCGCGGAGCGCCACTAGCGCCCACAGCGAATCAGCCCATAGTTCCCGAGTTACCCGTCGAGAGCCGCGGGGAGCCACAAGCGCCGGCAATCACGCAATTGCTGCCTACGGAACCCCAAACGATGACAGATATACCCGCAGAGAGCCTCGGGGCGCCACAGGCGTCTGCATCAACGCAATCGCAGCGTTCATACGCTACGATTGTGGCGTCCCCGTCAACTTCGACTGCCCAGATGCCGGTGAATATTAATTCACCGCAAATACAGCCACCAGGAGGAAGCGTAACAAACACACATCGACAACGTTGCCCGCCAATCATCGTGGAGAGCCTGTCCAGCTGGCCAGAGCATCTACAGCGGCTGGCGGATCTGCTGGGACGAAGACCGAACGTGCGCGCACATGGACGCGGAATACGCTTCCTGCCTGATAATCCCGAGGAACTCCACGTTATCAAGGAATACTTGAAACAAGTGGAGGGGCTGAGCTGGTTTACCTACTCGCCCGCCACGGAAAGAAGCCTCAAGGTCGCAATCCGCGGCCTACCAGTGGATACAGATCCCGCGAAGGTTACAGAAGCCCTCCGGAAGAAGGGTTTCTCGCCAGAATACTCCCGACTTATCCAGGGAAGGGGTGGAAGACCGGGATGCATCTTTCACTGCTCCCTGGTGAGAACGCCCGGCCTAATTCCGGCCATATATAATGTCGATGAAATCCTGCTGCTGAAGATTTCCATAGAAGCATGGCGTGGGAGGAAGGGCCCGGCACAGTGCCATCGGTGCCAGCTTTTCAGGCACTCCTCCCACCACTGCCACCGCCCGATAGCCTGTGTAAGGTGCGGCGGACCGCATTTTGCAACTAATTGCGACCGCCCACGCGAAGTGCCTGCGTCCTGCGCAAACTGCGGAGGGGCGCATACCTCAAATAATGCCAGCCTGTGCCCCGTGTTCCGCCGCGAGGCGCGCAATCGCCGAGCGGGGACCGTCGTCCGTATGGGTGACCCCAGACGGCAAGAGGTGCGCGAGAGCACAGAATCAAAAACAGTTGAGGAGTCGGCGGCGGGGAGCCTGATGGCCCCCGCAAACGACCCTGGCCAGAGAAGCCCTGCAAAGAGAGCGCCCAAAAGAAAAGGAGGAGCCCTCGAATCGATAGCGGCGACCCAGCAGCCAAAACCGACCGAAGACTCCGTCCAGAACATATTATTAATAACAATAATGAAAACCCTGGCAGCCACTACTACACCCGAAGTCCTGCAACAATGCCTGGGAGCCCTGCAAACGCTGCAGACAGATGGCCAGGCCTCCCAGAAGACAGTTACACATAAATAGAAATCCAGGTCACCCAAAACCACCGCCAGATGGCGCAGAAGAAGCCACTATCGCCCACTTGTGGGCGATCAAAACTAAAAGACACTCCCGGTGATCCGGGAGGCGAGTGAGGCCACCGCAAGAGGGGTTTCCCCTGGTACGGTTTCCCCGCACGCCCCTAATGGGGCGTGCGAGACGATTGCGATTATGATGAAAGGACGCTGGCGTCTTCAACCCCACTTTATAGGGCCTGGACCGTGCATAATCGGGGTGGCGGCGGCGCTTGAACGACTCCTCTTCAAAGCGGGAGGCCGGATGTTGCGTGCCGCTGACTGTACGCAGGGATGGTCAGATCCATAGCCGTCTACGGGGCACCGTTGTGGGTGAACGCCCTCAGTGCCACCAATGTGCGTGCGCTGCGAAGTGCTCAGCTAACTGTGGCGCTGAGGGAGTTACGAGGGTATCGAACAGTATCCTCGGCGGCGGCCATGGTGCTCGCCGGCTGCCATCCCTTTCTGACGCCGGTCCAACCGCTGGGGCCGCACGATGAAGTCTGTAGAGATCTCATGCAGCCCCAACAATAGAGGCGGATGTATACCGTGGGGTTTTAGTTCATGCGAGTCGGACAGCCGAGGAAATAGAGGACAGGAGAAAGATGGAGAGAGAGGGGCAGATGGAGAGGTGGAGGCAGGACTTGGTGGACGCGCGGTACGGTAGAACGACTATCGGCGCCGTCCGCCCAGTTCTGCCGGATTGGTGTCGTCGGAAGTGGGGCTCCCTGACGTTCCGTCTGGTGCAGGTGCTAACCGGGCACGGGTGTTTCGGCTGGTACTTGCACCGGATAGCTCGCAGGGAGCCAACCGCCGTATGCCATCAGTGCGGCGCTGATCCGGACACCGCGCAGCACACTCTTTCTGAGTGTGCAGCGTGGGAGGAGCAACGTCGCACTCTGGCTGCGGCGGTAGGACGGGATCTGTCGCTGCCGAGCGTGGTTGCGGCCATGCTCGGCAGTGAGAATGTATGGAATATTGTGGCCTCCTTCTGCGAGGAAGTCGTCTCGCAGAAGGAGGCGGCGGAGAGGGTCCGCGAGGAGGACCCTCTGAGCGGTCGTCTCCGCCAACGGAGGACC
>MU159190.1:99548-245094 GCA_015888305.1 Antheraea pernyi
GAGGAGGCGTCAGTTTGACCGCCTCCTCCCACTGTAACCGGACCAGGGAAGATGGGTCGGGGGGCCCACCTTCCCATTGCACAGGTCCGGCGGACGGACGAGATGGCCGGTGTGTACACGGCTGTCTCCTAACAAGACGGGGCCTGGCAGCGACCCTTTTGCTGCTGGGCCAACCGCTGGGGTGGCACGATGAAGTCTATAGAGATCTCGTGCCGCCCCAACTATAGCGGAAGACGTACACCGTGGGGTTTTAGTCCGTGCGAGTCGGACATAACTCACCCTCTCCCCCGGGAGGGTGGCGTATCCATAAGGGATTTCCCCACGTTAAAAAAAAAAAAGAAAAGATAAGTGATTTCCGAACGAAAAAAAAAAGGCTTATGGTCTATAACGGCATTTTTTTGGTGGCCACTAAAAGCCAATTATCAACTAATTCGATTTTTTTAATTCTGCAAGATATACTCAATTCCAATAGGACATAAAAGGGTTTTGTTAGTTACTTTTTCTTTTTTTTTAATGACACACTTTGGTTCGGTCTATAAGAAAAACATTTATAAATCCGTCTCTAGTAGTATACCAACCAGGTCGCTAAACATGGATATTGTGAGTTCAACATCAGCTAGATAAGTTCGGCTTCTTTTCTATTTATGATGAAATCTAATGGAAAATAATAAAATATATCAAAGACATTAAATAAATATAGACATTTTAAAATTAATATTGGACTTGTTAATGTACTTGTTTTCTGTTTTACTGTAGATATTATCAATTACATTGAGGTTATCGATAAATTATGACAAATAATTTTCATATACCTTATCAAATCACGATCGATCGTACATAAAGATATACATAATCACAGATAGTATAGAAACTCAGTAGTTACAATGAGCTCTGAGGGCATTCTTTGTAAATTTAATAATACTAGTGGGCGCCCAGTGGTCGACATTCGACCATAGTTCATTGATTTTTTAAAGTTGAATGTAGAATGAAAAAGGGTAATTGGAACGTAAGAGTAAAATAATACATACAGCGCCCAGAGGTCGATATTCGACCATAGTTCATTGATTTTTTAAGTTTGAATTTTATTAGGGTTAATATCATTGTTGAATGTAGAATGAAAAAGGGTAATTGCAACGTAAGAGTAAAATAATACATACAGTCGAGCATAGCAACCTCCTTCACAACCATTTTTGAAGTCCTTTATTGACGGATGTCAAAATGTCTTTTTTATTTACATGTGTGTATATGTTGTGTAAAATTGAAGCAGTAGTGTGAGTAACGCATATTTTAATTAATTTAATGTACTGCTAATGCATTTTATATAAAATAAATAACTTTCTGCACTTCTCCTCCATATAAACTTTAACTATGCCAAATTTTCACGTTATTCCGTTCGCCCAATTCCGTTAAAAAGGGATACCAAAATTTAGGCTTCACGTATTAATATATATGATGATGATGATGACTATTTTCCTATAAAGTGAATGTTATTCACACATACAAATTGGAACTTCATAGTTAATTTGAGACAAAAAAAGTTTTATATAATTTTTGTAGTCAAAAACGTTTAGTATGTAAAAAAGAGGTGTGTCGTAAACTCACACGATAGAAGTGAAACTTTTGTATTGTAGGGATAAAATTCAATTTAAAAAATACAACTAAATAAGTCAAAGTGAACCGGTTATCTAAGTACCAACCGCGCCCTACGTTGCTCAACCTCGGTGATCGAACGAGAACCGATGTTTTCAACATTCTACCCGACACAGTGTTTACCTCCACCAATTTTATAATAGTTACGATGGCAATAATCGTTATATATCAAAAATGAAAAGTACTTGTTTTAAATAATTGTCGTTATAACTGTCGTTAGCTAGTCTGCGGTTCTATAATGTACCTATTATATTTTGCTACTAAGGCATGATATTGAAATGAATATTTATTCTTTGTATCGTAACTTTGAACGTGAGCATTGTTAAATGTTCTGTCTTTCACATATCAGTCGTTAAGTTTAGTAGTCAGGTGAAGCTGTAAAGACCTTAACAGGTCAATAGCATAGTCAGTTCGAGTAAAAAAAAGTCGTTAATATTCAAAATGATCGCTCTATAGGATCTTTAGTTCTCTTTAATTATAATAGTAATAATAATTCTATAATTCTTCAATATGGGACCTCGCCAATCCTTAAAGACCGAGTTCAAAGAATATCATAAATAATCTTAACTCTGTATTTAAGCCGCAAGTGCGCTGCCAGCCTTTTCTTTTTTTTACTTACGTGGGGAAATCCTTTATGGATACGCCACCCTCTCGGGGGAGAGAGTGGGTTATGTCTCCGACTCGCACGGACTAAAACCCCACGGTGTACCGTCCGCCGCATGGTAGGGGCGGCCAGGGATCGAACCTGCTGTCTTCCTGAGAAACCACCCCTGCGGCAACCTGGCGAATGAACGCCAGGCTTCGTCCTACTATAGAGAGACTACTGGGTACACAACCAGTCGTCTCCCCTCGTCAGCCTCATCTGTGCATCTGTCGGGGGACCCATCTCCTCAGGTTCGGCTCGGTTATGAAAGGGGGCGAGCGATCCGCCTCCCCCTCCTTCCTGCTCTCCTTTGGCGGAGAGGGCCACTTCGCGGATCTTCCTCGCGAGCCCTCTCCGCCGCCTCCTTCTGCGAGACGACTTCCTCGCAGAAGGAGGCCACAGCAGTCCACCCCTCCTCGCTGCTGAGCATGGCCGAAACCACACCCGGCAGCGAGAGATCGTCCCCTACCGCTGCAGTCAGGGCGCGGCGCTGATCGTCCCACGCCGCACACTCAGAGAGAGGATGCTGCGCGGTGTCCGTCTCAGCGCCGCACTCGTGACATGCGGCGGTGGGCTCCCTGCGCGCTATCTGGGGCAGGTACCAGCCGAAGCATTAGTGCCCGGTCAGCACCTGCACCAGACGGTACGTCAGGGAGCCCCAGTCCCTATTCACCCACCCGGGCAGGACCGGACGGACGGCGTCGATGGTATATCTTCCGAACCGTTGGTCCACCAGGTCCCGCCCCCACAAGTGCGTTGCCAGCCTGTGTTTGGGGATGGGAGAAGGGAAGCGGAGGAAGGAGAGGAGAGGTGGGCCTCCGGCGCTCGCTTTTTAAATCGCAACAATGCAAGCACTGTTACTTCACGTCGGTTTTCTGTGGTACTACCCCGGACGAGCCGACCCGTGCATGCTGAAACCAGTAATAGCTTCAGCGTGGCTCTACCACCTACATATATTCTAATAATTAAGTATATATATATTACTTCTATATTTGTAAGGCAAATAATGCAAAGGTATCTCAACTGTTATTGTTTTTCAGTTCTATAGTCATCTATCTTCTTCTATACTATAATAAAACTGTAACAAAGCCAAATCTATACTATAATATTTTTTGCAAATTTCGATCGGGGTAGACTTTGTTATCGATATAGAAGCCAAAAATAACCCTTTTAAAATTTTTGTCTGTCTGTCTGTCCTTGTGAACACGCATCACTCTGAAAGTACTGAACCGATTTTGACGAAAATTGGCACAGTGATAACTAATATTACAAGATTACATCTAGGATTTTTGTGTAGGGTACATAAAACGCAAGGGATTCTCCAGGATAACGGACGAAAGTCAAAAATTTGTAGTTAACGACATTCTTGACGGATTTTGGTAAATTTTCTTTGTGCTATATATAGCAGACAGATTAGCTAAAAATGTAAGCTATATTTCCCTAAGTTACTTTAAAAATAATACCAAAAAAAATGATCGCCGGGTCCCGAAACGTCGACCCCGCCGGACCATATAATGTCCAGTACGTTATAACTGAGCTACGGCTTCATGACAATTCTATGCGTAATTATCAACCACATATAAAAATATGTGTAAACGAAACTATCAATTATATTTTGTTACATTTATTTTATTGTATAAAAATGTTTGCTAAACAAAGGTCACAAGATTTTTTCCTAAAACTTAAACCTAGATAATAGTTACATTGCAATGTAGAAGTTGAATCTCAATTAGAGTTTTATCAGTACGTGTGTTGTTTCGATATTTGATAAAATTAGTTTTCAAAATATTGTTGAGTCTTGAAGTAGTTGGGTTCAGGTTTGTGAATCTACGATTAAAATAAACAGTTGAGGTGTTTGCAGTTACCATACTATGTTGTATTTATACTAATATTATAAAGAGAGGTAAAGTTTTATTTTCGATGAATGCTAGGTACTACTGATCCGATTTCAAAAATTCTTTCACTGTTAGAAAGGTATATTATCCCAAATTCAGTATCTCACTGAAAAAGGTAGTTTATAGATATGTCAAGAGTAAAATAAATTTGACAAAATTATTATTGAATGCAGATTTCACGTATACTTTACAAATTCGTATAAAACAAACAACTAAAACGAAATGGAAATTTAATATAGATAAAGTTTAATTTTTACAATATGTTAAGTGATGCAGTTACAAAGGGTACTGGGAAGACATTTATCGGCAATATATAGAAAGAAAGAAAAGAAATATTTATTGTCATAAAGTATACAACAAAATTATTAAAAAAATAAACAAAAACATTAAACACAAGTAACTCTTATGACAAAGAGACCTGGCATCAGCATACTGCCGTCTGTAACGTCAGTTACAGAACGGCGCTGGTTTTCAGCCAGACCTCAAATTTTCCCGGCAAGCATATATATCATTCATTTCAATATGTAAGTTAGTTTTTTTCTTCATTGGACACTTTAGGTAAAGCTGCGAACAGGTTCTAGCCTTATTTTAAAATATTTCTCACATATCAACTGGGTATATGTTTGAATGAGTCCCTGGATAGTTTGGATTCACAATTGGAAGTGCTAGATGTCGCTGCAATCGGATTCTAAGTTTTATTTTTATAATCAGCGTTTAAAAATACAGTTGAAATTGGTGATAAGCGATTTGGTGCAGACGATGTTACACGGGCCAGCTAGTATTATATAAAGGTATACAAAAAACACAAACACATTAAAATTTATTAAAATGAAAAAGACAAATTAACAATCCTAAAAATGTCGTCTTCCCTCTTTGTATTTGTTAAATAATCTACTGTATAAATCAACTGCCGAATGTATATAAGAGCATCACTTCAAAATTCTATCTTTGAAAGAAAATGTTCGGAAAATTCTACAGAAATTGAAAATTTAAGTTAAAAAATCTCCATACAAAAAAGTGAGTGAGACAGTAAGCAGATCTTCAAAAATATTGCCAAATTTACGTTCTGTTAGTCGTAATGTATTGGGAAGATTTGGTATCATTTTCTTCGTTAGTAGGTACACCGAGCCGGTGCGAAACTGATGCGCGCATCTAGTATAGAAATAAATATAGAAAGACAGAACCAATGCGACCCATATTGATTTCATAGACCTAATAATTTGTTATACGTCATTCTGGTATTTTTTTCATATAATACTCCATCAATATTTTATCTCGATGATTACAATAAATATTTCTTTTATTATATTATCGTATAACACTTATCAAAGTAATTAATTAGCATTAGCTCCATAAAACATTACAGATGTGGATTTAACACATACATTTCATAGGTATTCATTGTATATACACCATTATGTACCAATAAGAACATTAGCTACGTAGGATGCTGAAGTAAATATATTATTATATGAGTATTTTACGGTTCTCCGCTGGCGGAGAGGGTCTACCTCGCTGGAGGCTCCCCACTACGTTTCCTTGTCGCCGTGAATTCGTACACACGTACTGACAGATCTATTTATCGACTTAATCGTTGTTTGGCTGACACGCTTTGACTCCTTCACTGGGCTTGACGAGCGCAGAAGGTACTTTCTTGCCTTTCACTATTCATATTACGTAGATACGCACATTCCTATTTACTTTTCCAGACAATTGTCTCTAAATCTTACTAGACAAAGTGTAGTGTGAGGTTGTTTTATTGTATTACGCAACCAAAGGGCCCATGAGGTCCATTCCGAAATGTCAGATCTAATTTATTTATGAAAGCACAACGTTACAATCTTAACTGTCCATGAAAGTGAATTGTGCGGCGATTTTTACACATTAGTGGCCCAATTTCCAATGTTTTATTGATAACATTAAAACTTGTCGATTTCTACTAAGTAAAAGACAAATAAAGAATATTAGTCGAGAAACAGAGAAGAAAGATATTTTCTCTGTGCCTATATCGTATAAAATATTATGGGGCTTTTTTAAAACGATTATTTTTTGCGGTCCCGAAGCAAAATGTTGTTGGAAGTATGTAAAAAAAGTGATTGAAAATTTGAGACTAATATTTACTCAAAGCACTTTCCCAGAGCGTGAGAGGATTTCCCATGTAAAAAACACGAAAGCTTTGTTTTTTTTTTTTTATTTATAACTCGACAACACGTTTTACTATCATGTCGTTCGAACTCAGGAATTACTTAGCATTGAGCGCTCTACAATAGTGCCTATTGTGACTTATATATATATATAGATTCGTCCAATATCACTGAATGGTAATATGATGGTGGTAGAGCCACGCTGAAGCTATTACTGGTTTCAGCATGAATGGGTCGGCTCGTCCGGGGTAGTACCACCCTCTCATAGAAAACCGACGTGAAATAACAGTGCTTGCATTGTTGCGTTTCGTTCGGTCAGTGAGAGCGCCGGAGGCCCACCTCCCCTCCCCTCCTATATCCTCTCCCACTCCCTTCTCTAACCCTTCCCCCCAAAGGGTGGCAACGCACTTGCGACCCCTCTGGTGTTGTTAGTGTCCATGGACGGTGGTGATCACTTAACATCAGGTGACCCACTTGTTCGTTTGCCACCTATGATATAAAAAAAATGAAAATTTCTGTATTGCAACATTGTTGCGATTATACATAACGTCAATCACACACACTTCACTGTCGCTAACATTCACCTAATACTTTTTATAATTTTTTTATCATATTGTTGAACTATTGAATAACTAGCTGACCCGTGCAACTTCGTCTGCATCAAATCGGTTATCACCGGTTTCAATTGTATTTTTAAATGCGAAAAATTTGAATAACCCTAAAACCCGATTGCAGCCACACCTACTGTTTCCAATTGTAAATCCAAACTATCAGGGGTCTCACTTGAACATATGTTTGGGTATATACCCAGATGGCATGTGAGTAATCTTTTAAAATAAGCCTACAACACGTTCGTAGCATCATCTGCCGGGTTCAATTAAAATAAAAACTAACCTACATATATTGGCGGCAATGAAAAAAAGCTTGAGAGTTCTATGGATCCCCAGTAGGAACGAAGTTCCTTTCCCTTTTTTGTAGACGTTTATACATTTATACATTTATACATTTAGACGTTTATACATTCAGTATAGTTTACATTATAAAATATCAAGTTGATAGACTTAAATTGTAATATAAACGATAAAATATATTCATAAAATAAATAATGATAAATTAAACACTGAATAACATCATAACTATTTTCAACTTGTATTAAAACTTTTTCACACTCCATTGTATTAAAGAAAAATATAAAAAAAGATATGAGCAAGATGCGTCAACTGTCACTTGCCTTTGGCTATTTGTCTAAGAGCTAGGCAACGGTTTCGACAGCGAATTTCAATAAGCCAGTTTTTTATATATCTTTATGTTCTTCCAGACTACTCTGGGCTAACGCTGACACACAGCAGAAGCTCTCAAAAAGAAAATAACATCTCGATTTTGAAACATTTTTCATCTGTGCTCCGCTCCTATTGGCCTTAGTGTGATGATATATAGCATATAACCATTCTCGATGAATGAGCTATATAACACTGAAAGAATTATTGAAATCAGACCAGTAGTTCCTGAGATTACCCCTTACAACGCCACAAACTCACTAACTTTACCTCTTTATAATATTAGTATAGATAGATATAGATAACAATATATCTATGATTGTCAATACTGTTTCAATGTGTGGCCTTCTACAGTCAATGAGTTACGATATAAGTAGGATCAACTATCGACTTCGATATTATCAATACATATTATAAAACAAAGTCCTCTGCCACGTCTGTCTGTCTGTTCGCGGTAAACTCAAAAACTACTGAACGCATTTTCATGCGGATTTCACCAGTAGATGAAATTATTCTTGAGGAAGGTTTAGGTATATAATTTGTCAAGGTTTTTTCTATCAGGGCGGGTTAAAGTTCGCCGAGCCAGGATAAAAAAGTAGAAACTTTCGAATTTCATTGGAACAGTAGAAGCGAGATGGCTCAGGGGCACCGCGACGAATGACATAGTTTCGAATCTTTGCGAGAACATCATCATGTAAAAATGGCATAGTGGTTGTGTTTTTTCTAAGCCCACCACTAACTATCAGTCCGAAGTTGAAAATATGTCCACAAGCACCTATACGTGTATTCCAGAAGCTACTCTGGAGACCCAGGTTCCTTCTAGGCTTAATGTGCGTTCCATCTTAGACCAAATTACCACGTAACATCAGGTGAGATCGAGGTCAAACGCTAAAAAATTTATATCAAAATAGGAGTTGTAACCCGCCATTAACTACACTTCTATAGTAATTGTTCTTTTCCTTTTCGCAGTCGTCGTCGTCGGAGTTCATGCATCACAATCACAGATATGTAGGTGCACTGATATTTAACTCCGGCGGTTCTATTTTCGGAAACGCCGCATGATACTACGGTTAACATCCACTTGTGTCTCACCCTCTATGGATGTACATGTCTAGCTCTTGGAACACGGCGTGGTACTTAAAAAAAACAGTTAACTGTGCCTCAGACACCTTCGTATTTCTATTTGATTAACATACAACTCGTCTAAACTACACTCATCAAAAAAGTCTAAGCAACATGTACTAATTTAAATTTTAGGATGGTTCTTCACATATAACGTTGTATTTTATTTTTAAATGAATATCTTTAGGGTTCTATGGTGTAAAAATAACAGCTGTTGTCTTTATAAGTTCTTTTAATAACAGAAATGAACAATATTAGAATATACTGTAGAAACTAAGATACATAAGAAACTAAACTTTTTTCTTACAAAATGAAATTTCTAAAGAAAATGTATTTCTTGTGAAAGAATAGAACAATTTAATACAAAGTATGGTCTTCTCTGCTATTCAGAACTTGTCGGCAATGATTATTCATTGAATTAATGAGACAGTTTATGTCATCTTGCGGTATTCGCTCCCAATGGAATTGTAGCAAATCCTTCAGCTGTTGGGTTGTTGTCGCTCCGTCCAAGTCCTTCAAAACACATCTCTGGAGCATGTCCTATGCGTGCTCGATGGGGTTGAGATCTGGCGATTGTACAGGCCAGGGCAATACCCGGATGTTCTCCGTTGCAAATTATTCACTGGTTCGTCGACCTGTATGTGAACGCGCATTGTCAAGCAATAACCTAAAATCGGAGCCAAAAGTTTCTGCAAATGGGTAGACATAAGGTCTGAGAATATCCTCAATGTAATTTTCAGCATTCATGTTTCCATTTACAAAAACGAGCTCAGTTCGCCTGTTCTTCATAATACTCGCCCATAACATAACTGTTGAGCCGCTGTATGGATGAACTTCCTGAACGCACCTGAGCCTTTCAGTATTTCCGGGCCGACGATACACTCGCACCCTTCTTGTATCAGGCTTAAACCCGAATCGCGACTCATCGGAAAACATAATTTTATCCCATTGTTCCTGGGTCCATGTTATGCGTTCTCTACACCATTCATATCGACGAGCGCGATTCCCGTGACGAATCGGTGAGCACCTGATTGGGCGTCGAGCTCGTAGACCGTACTTATGCAGTCGATTTCGCACAGTTTGAGGACTTACATCAACACCACTTGAAATTTGTAGCCTCAAACTTATCTCTCAAGCGGTTAACATCGGCTGGCGTCTTGCAGTCAGTTGTATGTACCAGTCTTGCCGAGTGGTTGTACTCCTTTTACGGCCTGGATGCTGTTCAGCGGGTTCTCCTGTATTATTGTAGCGCTGCCAAAGACGACAAATAACACTTCTATGAATGCCAAAATGTCGAGATACCTGAGATTGATTACTTCCCGCTTGCAACATCCCTACAGCTCTTTGCATTTCATCTGCCATCAAATGACGTCGCTTCATGACGTAAAGAATATCTAACAATTCAATTTTGTCGCTAACTTTATTTAAATGGTTGGTAAAATTATAAAATCAAGACTAAACGTAGCAATTAAAACGCACTTAAATTCAAACAAATTCGCAGTCATTTGAATTTTATGAAAAAACAAAACATAATCAAATTTTTTTTTTACAACCAACCAGTATGTCATCAATAACAAAAAAATTTACTTATCTACGTACTTTGTTTGAGTAAACACTTAGAAATTAATTAATATAAATGGTAAATTTTGTAATATCACGCATGTTGCTTAGACTTTTTTGATGTGTATATAAATTTAAACTAATAAGTCCTTTGCTATAGGAATTATAAATGCCCGCGAATTATTCTGACGGTTTTGCTCGGTTCCGAATATCACCTAAAGATCTTCCTCAATTTACTGAAAATACTGATAGATACTCGTTGATTTACTACTAGACATTTCATTTGAAACTAAAGTACAATGCAATATACTACCAGATATCAGATAAGTCGTGGTCTAGTGGTTTGACCGGTGGAATATTATTTCGATGTCCGCAGGTTTTTCTTTTTCTTCTATTCTGCACACTCTTGGTCCACACCTTTTTTGCTTTCGTGTAATGTCTTGTATACGTAAAAAATTGCATCCGTGAGGATTTTTTTTTATTTTTATAAAAATATGTCCGCAGGTTCGGACCCTATAACCCTTTTCGGAATTCGCGTACATTTACTCATTTAAAGTGGTAACACTATCGGCTGACGGTGAAGGAAAACATCGTGAGGAAACCTGAACCTGAGAAATGTTCTTGTAGTACTACTATATGTGGGTGTAAAAAACTGTAAAAAAGTAAAAAACTGTGGATTTCTTTGAGTTTGAAATCGCCAATACATCATGGGCTGGCATGGTGATTACGCTCATACTTTCCTTCGGGTAGAAGCATATGGTCATGCAGTGTGGCACTTACAGGCTCATTTTATTTTATTTTAAATTCTTAGGAAAACCTACAGCTAGACAAAAAAATTATTACAATACATGTATAAACATAAACGAAGGCCATTTACAAGTTTCCAAATATATAAGAAAATTTCATTAAGAAAGTATGATCCGAATAAGGAAATTAAAGATCAAAAAAGCTGGAATTAAGAACGCATTTAAGTTTCTGAACACTTGTGTTAAACAGATCTACGTTCAGATCAGTAACTAATTTGTTAACACTGTTACCAACTCTAAATATGTACGAATTTTGCCTGTAGGTCGCCTTAACAATAGGGTTATAAAGTATGCTAAGGTTTCCGCTAGGCACAGCTGGTACACGCACGTTAATCTTACTCAGTAATTCCGAACAATCAATTTTACCAGTGAGTATACAAAGAAGATATACTATATCAGCTATTTTTCTGCGCTCATATAATGGAAGTATATGAATTTTTTTACAACGTAATGTGTAATTTGATAAACTAGTCGAAATTCGACCATAGTTCATTGATTTTTTAAAGTTTGAACTTTATTAGGCTTCTTTTGTCAAAGGGTATACTTCTATAATCAAAGGTTTTCATCATGGCTTCACAGTTATTTACCACGCTTTTTTTTAAATTATATAAACATTTAAAAAAACCTATGCCTAAATGACAATTGAAATTATTTATAAATTTGAAACAAAAAAACAGGTGGTTATATAAGGTGGTAAGGCTCTCAAATTCTAAGTAAAGATAACTTAACAAAAATAAAGAAATTGATCGCAATAGAATCAAATGATGAATCCAAAACAAAGATGTTTTTAATACTACTACTACTTAATCATTTGAAGTGAGTTCACGATAAAAAAATACTATACATTAAAAATATTTAGATTTCAGAAATTCTTTATTGACATTATTGTGCTTTTCATATCTGCACTCATTTTCATATCACTCGGAGCAATAATTATATACATTTTTATAAAGTCTATTACAAACAAACGTATGAGCTGCAAAATATCAATATTACATACACACAGGCCCCTATACCACGCGTCGCTAGTTTCACGCATGCCGCGGAAGCGCAATGTGGACGGCCGTGCTGACGTAGCATGTCATGTCGTGAAATTACAAATTTACCTCCTGTCAAAAATACCGCCTACGGAAATTGTAAAATTAACCTGTAATTTGACCAGTTAAATTCAAAGAGTATGTAAGGTATGATAAATATTATAATAATAGTTATATGTTATAATATCATTGTTGAATGCAGAATGAAAAAGGGTAATTGGAACGTAAGAGTTAAAAAAATACATATAGTTGAGCATAGCAACCTCCTTCGCAACCTTATTGACGGATGTCAAAATGTCTTTTTTATTTACATGTGTGTATATGTTGTGTAAAATTGAAGCATTAGTGTGAGTAATGTATATTTTAATTAATTTAATGTACTAATGCATTTTATATAAAATAAATAGGTTTCTGCACTTCACCTCCATATAAACTTTAACTATGCCAAATTTCACATTCATCCGTTCGCCCAATTCCGTTAAAAAGGGGTACAAAGTTTAGGCTTCAAATATTAATATATAATGATGATATGTTTTAGATTAACTGTGGGTGACGAAGAAACCTTTTTTGAGTTTGTTCAATACGAGTATTGTATATACTGTAACAGGGATTCCAAATTTGAGTTTTTTTTTTTTTGATAATTAACTGTGCTACGCTTGACCTCTGTCACACCTGATGTAAAGTGAAGAGGAGGCCTAGGATATAACGCGTTCACGCAGTAAATGCACATTCACTCTTCTTTTGAAGATTGCTACATCATATGCTTCAGGAAAAACAGACGCAGGCAGCGCATTCCACTCCCTCGCGGTTCGCATAATAAATGACGAAGCATACATATGATAACTGAGATCGTACAAAAGAGCAATAGAGTATTTTAAGGGTTTTAACGTGTTTGAACTCATTAGATAATCTGAGCACAAAACCTAATTAATGCCTTTGAGGCTTTTTTTACAATACTATCTACGTGCTTATCAAATATAAATTTAGAATAAAAAATAGCACCCAAGTCTTTGACTGTATAAATTCGAGTTAATGTTGTATTTTGAACCTTATAATTGAATAAAATTGGAGTAGATCTTCGGGAGAACGAGATTACATGACATTTATCTATATTATGTATATCATCTTATCTTATTATTTTTTGTTCAAGTACAATTTATTAATATGACAGTAATATTGGAATTTTTTGATGATGATGATGATACTACAAGACATTCTAACCCCAACCAAATCACAATGCTGACTGTCCGATACCCCCAAAGGTCAAAGTATAATAGTAAAATTGAAAAACCTATTCATAATCCGAGCAGCCATGTTTATTGGATATAATAATTGTAGCAGTATAAGTACCAGATATTATTATTTATAATTTAACAACTACAAAAGCAATAGCAAATATTATGTAGTGAATGAATAAGATTTTATTTCCTTAATGTCCTTATTGTGTCCACATTCGTAAATGTTTCAAATCGAACAAGGCAAAACAAATATAGAAATAATTCTACATATGATATACTAGCTGGCCCGTGCCCACTTCGTTGGGCGGTAATAGGCATTATCAAGCAACAACTTTTTTCTGAACTGAATCATATATCTCTCATCGTTAAGGCAGCTTTCGTAAGAAACGTTTTCGTTCGACCATTTTTTCTCCAACACCTCAGGTATTAACCCCTACAACCTCACAAACTTTACCTCTTTATAATATTAGTATAGATTAATAGCTTCTGCCCACGACTTCGTACGCGTGGAATAGTTATTTTGGGCTAACACGAAGCGGAAACTCTCAAAAGGAAAATAAAACTCCGATTTTAAAACATTCTTCATTGTTGCTCCGCTCCGATTGATCTTAGCGTGATGTTATATAGCCTACATTCACAAATAACATGGCTATCTACTGGTATAACAATGTTCAAAATCGGTTTAGTAGTTCCTGAGATTACCCCCTACAACGTCACAACGTCACAAACTCACAAACTTTACCTCTTTATAATATTACTATAGATATAGATTAGAATATTACCTAGGTTCTTAATATCTTAATATCTATTTTCTTTCTTGTAATGTGTTGGGCATTAAAAATAATAATAACTAAATATAAAAATAAACCATAAATTTAGCTCCATCTGTGAATGATACCAGGTGACTGTTTACACAGTAGCAATATTTCTGGAGGACACTCTGTACTCGGTTCTCGTTCTAAATCATTTTAAAAAATAATATAGGTGCTTAATATTTGACCTAATTATCTAGAAAAATATAAAAATTATACACAATCCTCTACGCGTCTATGTTAAAGCACATTGTCAATAACCGTCGGGTGATTTCACTTTCATTTGAAAGGGAACGTGGAAACGTCAGGAACAAAACAAAACGGTTTAATTGCCCGTTTTATTATAGAAAGTTATTAACTCCCGGTCGCCCATTGTAGCTTTTGGCACCGCTCATTGCACTTAGGTTTATTATTTTATTTACATGTTTGTTGCTATACTTTTGAAAGTCTTAGAACAAACTTTAACTTAGGTTTTCTTGGTTGTTTATTAGTATTTGTTTTAATATTATTATTTTAAATCGTAAATGACCATGAAGTGTCATATCCTAGAATACTGCGAGTGTCTAAGCAGTCGCTTGGTATATATTTTATTGTTTTTAATTAAAATCACGTTTAATTAGAATTCCACTTTATTTCAATTCAGTCGACAATATGTCTATAATACGTACATCAGCATATACCTGACAGATCTTTATTTTCTATACATATGTGCAAATCTATATATAGGATTATACTAAATCCTATATCTTATCCTTGATGTTGTTACAGAGTATAAACATTAGTATACAAAAATTTATCAAAATTTAGTAGTTTCGCGTACAAAGGTATAAGAACCACACGCGTTGGGCGCGTTGGCTCCGGTGGCACAGCATTACGATTACTCTCGGGACGAACATAATACACTGTATTTAATTAAATAATATACGTAGTCTGACATTTATTTACCTTGTATTTATTATTTACTAGGTATTCGTAGAACTTGAAATTAATCCTTACTAATATAAAGTTTGGTATTTTCACTAGGACCTTATTCCACAAGTATAAGTGCGTTGTGAAAAGGCATAACGGAAACAAACGCGTTTGGCTCCACACTAGAGCCATAGATAACGTTACGGTTACTTCCATCTCAGTACATCCAAAACCAAAACCATACACCGTGTCTGTTATTTAGAAGGTAATCTTATAACTTAAAATTAGTTTTCATAGTTATGTCTTTTCACACAGAACTTTATTTCAGAATGGGTGCGGTATAAAAATGCATGACAAAACCACACACGTTGGGTTGCGCTCCGGAGCCATAGCGTTGCGGTTATTTCTATCTCGGTACGACCAAAATACACCGTGTTTAGATAAATAATATACCGTGTTTAAATATATAATATCGTCTCAGGTTTCTTTATGTTGTGTTTGTTTTTTTAAGGTGTTCTTGGAACTTGAAATTAATTTTTACGTTCATATTATATAAAGTTATATCTAACGGCTTTTTTATTCCACAAAGAGTGCGTTATAAAAAGGCATAAGAGAACCAGACGTGCAAGGCAAAAGCCCACAGCGTTACGGTATCGACATTGGTTTTGCACGCGATATCATTTTTTGTAAACAGGAGACTCCTACATCAACGCAATCATCAGCTGTATCATAATAATCTCGTGGAAGCTTATCGATCAGTCAGGCACGATAGGTGATATTAAAGTACGTACATTATCTTTATAGCGCTTAGTTCCTCAGCAAAACAAAAGTAATGATAAAGCCCGTCTTTGATCTTCCTAGAGTAGCAATGAGTCAACAATGTCGTTTCGGAAATTCGTATAGCACAAATATAATTTCCTTATTCTACTATGAAAAACATCGCAATGAGTATAAATAGTAAAACATTATCTAAACATATTCTGCGTTAGTACAACCACGTTCGCAACAAAATTAAACTTCAACTTGTATGTAATCCTTTTTTGAAGTAAAACTTCTTTAGGCGCGACTACGAGGTAACTGGACGACAATGTAACGGAAGTCCGTTACGGCAATATGGCGTTATGTTTCTGTATTCCATCCGCTTTTTAAATATTTTTATTTTATCAATAAATAGTTTATTAACAAATCGATCAGAAATTTTTGAAAAAAATTAATAAAACATATTAAATTGAATAATAATAAAAATCATACAATAGAATTAATTATTTATATACCGACCGTGCAGCCATCTGGTTTCAATGTAAGGAAGTAATAAATTAAATCAAAGCTTCATTATTTGTAGTGCCATCTATCAGCTAATTCGGAACTTAAATAACACATGAAATATTATTAGCAACTCTTTATTATAAAGTAAATAAAATATAGAAAAGTACGAAAAGATTACTACGATAAGTAACGAATTAAATTAATTATGATTTATATAAAAATTTATAACATGAAGAGATAAACCAGATCGAGTTTCTTGCCGGTTCTTCTCAATGACTGGGTTGTTTTCTGAACCGGTGGTAGCGTTGACGTTCATAAGCGCCTTCTCAGGGCCTAAATTGAATAAAGGATATTTTGATTTTATCTATTAAAGTTTTGGTTATGTTAATTATTATCTAATATTGTTTTAAGAATAGTTCTCATATGATGTATTTATTTTTAACTTAATCGCCATCTCTTATAACGCCAAAGAAGATTTACGTCAATCGCGTGTGACGGTTACACGCACTCTTTTTTTTATACCATTGGTGGCAAACGAACATGCGGTTCACCTGATAGTAAGTGATCACCGACACCCATGGACACCTGCGACGCGAGGAGAATCACAGATGCGTTGCTGGCCCTTGCAAAAGAAGTACGCCCGTTTCTTGCAAGATGGTAAATTGTAATGGTCCGGAAACGATGCCACTGGGAGTTCATTCCAGAGAACTGAGGTACGCGGAAAAAACGAACGTGAGAACCGCACAGTGCACGACTTCCAACCATCGAGACGACACTTATGGAATTTCAGTCCGTTAGGAGTCGTTCTGTAACAGAACTCAGCAGCCGGTCCGAACAACTCTTCAGAGTACTCTCCCTGGTAGATCTTATTGAGGACGCACAGCGATACAATCCCTACGAAGCGCCAAAGTGTCGAGCCTTAAGAAAAGCACCTGGTTGCCGATGATTCAAGCCACTCGACATTAGATTCGGTCAAGAAGAAGTAGGTGTTATTGAGGTGCTCCGTACCAGAGGTGAGAAGAATATTCCATGTGTGGACGAACTTGCGCCTTATAACCACACCTATAATCACACCTTACCTGGTGTGAAATACCGTCCTGCTCTGTTTAGAACACTTAATTCTTTTGAGGTCAGTTTGGTTTGCTTTCCAAATGACCACTAAACTGAACGTCGCTTGATATATTGGTAAAGAATATATTGCTTAATATTTACATAAGAACCCTTCCCGTCGCTACTCTTAAATATCGGCTTCATAGTGGCAAATTCAGATTGTGAAATATTTTCGAAGGGAAAAAATACGTTTATGTTACTGAAAACACTATATCAAACAAAAAATAGTAAACTAATTATGAAGACCCAGAGATTAGTTATCTTATTTACAGTAACACTGTTTGGCGGATTTGGCGGCATGGGATCATGGTAGTATTGCTGATATAATACATCCCAGAAAGCAACTCTTTGTTGCAAAACTGAACCCTTTAGCTCTATTGTCCTTCCCAGTGACATGTGCGGTGAGCGGTCAATTTGCGCTGTTGGCCACGCAGGTAAGCCAACATCTTCTGCCATAGGGTTCCTGGTTAAAAAAAAAGACATAATTTATGATATTTTAAACGAAAGTAAAAACATTATTGGAATATCTTACCCGTTCAGAATAAAGTTCAGCCAAAGAGTTCTCATTGTGGTTTTCATATTTCTATATTCCTCTGTTATGTTTGTTTTGTCTTCGTCACGTATCGCAAGCGACTGGTCGCATTGATCAACGCCTCGGATACCAGTATATGGAATAATTGGTGTATTTTCATCCTCGAAAGAATATTCATATAAATATATAGTAGTGTTGCTATATTTCATATGCCATTTTAAAGATTTCAACATAGGAAAGACAAACATAGTGTCCGAAAAATAATCAAGATAATTTAAAATAGTAGCTTCCCCTACATCTTGATCACCAAAATAAAATAATTTCACTGTTTTTGCTACTTCTTCTTTTGTTATATCATTATCAAATTGTAATTCGAAAGGTAAAAAATCAGAAAATTTGTTGTTCATCTTGTCCTTCCAGTCATAAAAATTAGGTAGTCGTAACAAACCTTCAAGACTGGTAAATCCATACAAAAGAGGTAAATTCTTATACTGACCACTTTTTAGAATATTTCTTGGGTTGTCGTCTAAAAATCTTTCTGTACCAGTATCACGTTCTAGGCAAGGCCCAAAAAGAATTAATGAGTCGGGCTGGTTAGATATTTCATGGGAACGTGAGGTCAGTAGTTCATACGAAGCATTTTTATAGAAATATTCTAAAGCTGCGAAATTATCTACATCAGTAAAATTTAACATTTCTGCGTATATTTTTGCACTTTTTACTGGATCCACTTGCAACCCGGCACCTCCAATACTAACACCACTTTCGGGTATAGCTTTATGAAACAAGCCATCTGTCAGTTTCGAAAGCATGAGCATGTGAATAGAACTGCCTCCAGCACTACATCCAACAAGAGTCACATCATTCGGATTTCCACCGAAATTTGCAATATTTGCATTAACCCAACGCAATAATGCGACTTGATCCTTCATTGCAGCATTACCGGGAGCATCTTCTGTTCCCAAACACAGGAAACCGTGTACTCCAAGGCGATAATTAAAAGAAACTACTATTAATTTATTTGATCTAACTAAACCTCTGTACTGCACTTGGTCACCAAACCCAAGTTGATAAGCTCCACCGTGTATGGAAACCAAGACTGGCAAGTTATTATCGGTAGTATTCGGTGCAAATACGTTTGCTACAAGGCAATCTTCTTGCATGTTAAATATATCAGGTGTTGTGAAACCCAACATTTGGGGGCATCTTATACGTCTGTCCACGGCTTCAAAAGGTTCTTCCCATGTAGGCGCTGGCAGCGGTGCCTGAAAATGATATTTTACTTAAATGTATATACGTCGATAAATGTAAACCATTTAATAATGAATGACCCTAGACCTTGGACATGGTTTAAAATATTTTATAATCTACACGTGAACTGTTTCGGTTACTGGCACGGTTTCTTGTCTGTATAAAACTAGATCATTTTTATTGTAATTTTGTGATCGTTGCTTATACTCTATATGTCATTGCAATTTTATATGACTAAGATTCTTCCTTCAGATTTCTAATGATCAAAGATTACATTCAAATAGAATCAATAATTTTCAGGTGACGTACATTCCGACATGGGAAGGTTACGATTTTACTATATTTAATATACAGCGTTTACTATACCGTAACCATGTATTCGAAAAGACGATCCTTATTTTACTTGCTATTCGTTTGCATTAATGCTATAGAAAAAGTATGCCATTTGTTTTGATGAAAACGGTAGTTTTCCAGATCAAAAGTCTACATAAACACAATCTAAGCACTCTTATTTATCGTTGTTACTTATGGCCATATTAGTAGATTAAATAAAGAATTAATAATAAAAAAATAATAATATTTTTATTTATTTCTAGATTACGGAATTATATATTTTAAAAGTTTAGTCGACGTACTGCAAAACTATATATGAGTACAGTATTTTTAAAACACTACCATATTTTTGGGGAAGTCACAGATACAAGCTAAAATTTTACTTTTTTAAATAGCTAGGTATTAAAATAACTACGGCTGTTAAAAATACTTTAGTAGAGTGGGGCTGTTGTAAAAGCCTTTACCATCTCACATGTGTAATAGAATTAAGGACTAATTTAGGATAATGCAACAATTAGGAAACTGTCAACCACCTCAAAGCCAATGAGCGAATCCAAGAGACGTGATGATAAAAAGAAATGGGATTAATCATCCTTATTAACGACGCCTAACACTATTGTTAACTTTGGTAGTGAGGCCAGGTGTAAGAATTCAATTACATCTTAGCAGATAAAAATATATTTTAAAAATAAAATACGAATAGAGCACGTTCTCATTCATTGCTATAAAACTTTGGCAAACACAACCATGGTAACACCTATAAGATTATTGGATTAATTTTTATGATTAAGGATGGCATTTATAGCTTCTGTAATGCAAACATTTATGAATAATATACGTAGTCTTAGATTATATACTAAATGTCATATACGACACGATTATTGTGCAGTAACAGATATGAAAACAAAAATATCGCACGAAGTTTTTAAGAGATTGTGAAGTTTTGGTATCTCTAATAATTTATTTACGTAAGATTTAACGGAGTATAAAAACCATATATAAGTTCAGTAATATGAACTAATAATGTAATATGAGCTTGACGTTGATAAAAACCATCCCCTTAATAAGGCCACCGTAAGATGTACAGTTGCGAGAACTGTGAGAAGAAAGTCAAGATGCCAATATGATGATATACGATGATAAATCCATTTACACATATGAACGGTGTAACATAACTTTAAGAAACGTAATCATTGAGAACGAATTAACATAACACTAATTTCCCTTCTTATTCATATAAATAAATAATCATAAATTCAGAAGTTAAAATAAATTTAAAGATACTTGATGTACTTATATTCCTGACTTTATTAGACACCCCAAGTCTATAGCTTTCTTTGAGATATCTTTAGTTTATGATTCAGGTGATTTGTTACAATTCTATTACTAGCAGGTACATAATTAAAATATTCACACATATTACAGGAATGGAATATGTACCTGAGTACCTGGTACCTAAGTTTTATAGAATCCAATTTTTTATAATAAAAATTTAATACTTTATACCTTTCCAACTACGGAATTGAAGTTATTGTTGATATACCGGGTGACTGTTTAAAGTTTAACACCCTTCAATCCTTTGGTAGTTCATGATCACAGTTAACATATAAAATAATAATAGCAAAACAAATACTAATAAACAATAAAGAAAACCTTAGTTCAAATTTGTTCTAATACTTTAAAAAGTATGGGAGCTATACTCTTAAACGGAAAAATCACATCTAGGCTCAATGAATTACATTAAAGGGGCGGGACTGCGCGGTACTGTGTGTTTCATTGCTTTCCTTATTATTACACCAATTCGTTTTTGCGTAAATCACCTGATGTTTAGTGTATATCAGTTTTGTTTTTCTCTAGATAACTAGGTCAAATATCCTATAGCTCCTATTTTTTAAATCGATTTAGAAACGAAACGACTACCCAGTAACACCTGAAAATATTGCTGCTGTTTAACAAATCAACCTGTATATGGTACTTGTAAGTCAGGTCTATCCATAGTATTTGTAATTCGTTCTAATTGTTGTATAGTACAATTTGTAGTCGTGACTCGATGACTTGTCTCTCGTAGAGTCGTTGCCCGTTCATTTTTCTTGTGGCTTGTTGTATAATAATCGTTGCGTTCTCTTATCTTGAACCGTCCTCTCGAGTTCCGATTAGATTCCTATCCTGTTATTATTTTGATCAGAGTTTATCTTGTGACTATTCCCATCAGAGTATATCAAGTTAATATTGTGATGCCCATTCGTCAAGCGTCGTCAGAATATGTTTAACAAATGGCCCAAATGCTCACATGTACCCATTTCATTTCTACGTATACCCAACGCCCCATACGGTACGCACCGTATATTTGCTTGACATCAACGAAAATTATCCCTAATGAATGAATATTATAGAGGACGCTACTTTGCACTTCCGCCTGGAATTGATTGAATACTACTATGTCCAACTGCAAAAAAAGCGAATCAATTAGTCAATGTTTATATATATTTATATATTAACTAGCCCACCCGTGTAACTTCGTCTGCACCAAATAGGTTATTACCGGTTCCAATTTTATTTGTAAACGCTAAAAATCTTAAAAATCAAGAAGCCGATTGTAGCGAAACTTATCGGGTCCAATTGTGACTCCAAACTATGGCAAGAAATGTCGTCCCAGTATCCCCTGGGTCGCTCCTCTGACCCTAACCTCCACGCCTCATTTACTATATAATATATATTTCCCTAAATAAAAAGCAATCTAATATACCTTTCTACCAGTGAAATAATTTTCAAAATCGGATCAGTAGTATCAGAGATTACCCCGAACATCCAAACTCACAAATTTCAACTTTTTAATATGGGAGTTTCATAGATATGAATTCTACCTTTGTCAAGGCAGACATGAGAGTGACTTTATAGATAATATTAAATTTTTATTATATAATTTCGTTCTTCCAGATAAGGCTCTGAGATACACAAAGACAAACACAACACTTCAGACATCATGCCTTATGTATATATATCTATATTAATATATAAAGCTGAAGAGTTTGTTTGTATCGTTGAACGCGCTAATCTCAGAAACTACGGGTCCGATTTGAAAAATTATTTCGGTGTTAGATACCTCATTTATCGAGGAAGGCTATATATCATCACGCTAAGACTAATAGGAGCGGAGCGCCAGTTAAGAATGTTTCAAATTCGGGCTGTTTTTTCCTTTTAGCTGCGTGTTAGCGTTAATATCACATACGTTGCCATGGTAACGTGCTAACTTTCTATCACAAGCATTTTTAAAGTTTATTTTGTGTTTCTATTCAAAATGTTTATTCTACGTTTGTATTGTTCCCATTTTTTTATTTCTATTCTATTACGTATTATAAAAATAATATGTGTGTCTGTAGAATTAAAATAACAACTTTTTGGTGGATGGATATGGCTACAAATGATATTTTTTTTTAAATATTGCTAGTATTTAATATTATTATTATTTTGTTTGTTTGTTCCGGGTTATGTCCGAAACGGCTCGACCTATTTTAACGACAATTTTACTGGCAGATATCCGAAATTATAGCGGGTGACATATTCTATTTTATTTATTGAACTGTTATATGATACCCGTCCATTCGTCTGTGTGTAATTTATCAAAAATATGTTGTTTATTGTAAACAAGCGCGTGAGTCGTCTCCCGCGCACTATTATAGTGCGCACCGTAGGGGTTTGCACACCCTAGATAAATAAATGAATAAATCGATAGAATTTTATATGCTTTTGTTTTATAGGTGTAATACCATTACAACCGCTCAAGTACTCTTCTTCTTCGAGACTGTCCCCGATTCGCCAGTTGAACTCCCTTTTATCCATCTGTCTCCCTCCCGACAGCTACATGAAAATTTGTTAATATCTAGAATTTTCTGTTACTTTCTGGTTTATTCCCTTTTAAGCCGTTACTTTTTCTCAATGTTCCTTGTTCCTCCTTCGTTCTCAACTTTTATAATAGAAAGCCTCTTGTAATTACCCCTGATGTCTAGTCGTGGAATAGCTTTCCATTCATAAAGTTTAACAACGTTCCGTGGCTTGATTTCTTATTGGTCATTTATTTTAAACGAATGAAATTAAAGATAACAAAACTTCTTCACTTTTGTCCATGATCTTACAAAGTTCAGTACATATTTAAACATTTTTCCTTAATATTATTGTTATTTAATTTACAATGATTGTTAATATCTGGTACAAGGTTTAATAAATATATTTTAATAACTATTCCCCTTCATCATCTTCTTACCCTTATCCCACCTAAGTAGGGTCGGCACAACATGTTTTCCTTTTCCACTCTCTCCTATCAGATGTCATCTCAGTATTCACACCTTTCACGCACATATCATTTTTCACACAATTCGTCCATAGCTTTTTCGGTCGTCATCTACTCTTATATCCATCGACCATCATATTCAAAGTTTTTCTAGTTACACGGTCTTCATCTCTCCTCATGACATGCCCACACCGTGCTAACCTATTGTTCCTGAACTTCTCTGTCACTGATGCTATTTTCAAACTTCCTCTGATATAGGTATCCATTCTAGTTACACCACACATCCACCTTAACATTCGCATCTCTGCCACATGTAGTTTTCTCTCATCCGCCTCTCTCATCGCCCAACACTCAGATGCGTACAATATGACTGGTCTTATAATAGTTTTATACACCTTCTCCTTGAGTTTTTAACCGTTATCGTACAACTATAGGTACGTCTATAAAAATTTCGATTTATTCAAAATTGACCAGAATGAGAAATATATACTAGTTATATTTAATAGTTCTAACTAGATGGAGTTAATTGTATCAACTACTTATTTTATTTTTTATAATGTGTTTCAAAAAATTCTGTTACACAGGCTGAAGATAATAACAAAACTTGCACTATGCAATTTATCTAACAAATTATTAATAGCCAACACATGTCATTCTTCGTATTATATGGAACTTTTAGCAATCTTTATTAAAGTCTTTATACGGTAGCATTTTTTGATAAACATTTCAATATGATCTGTTAACGAGTAACGCTGACTATAAAGTATTTAATTTTGCCTAAAATAAAGACAGACAAACAATTCTTATTTATTATAAAATCTACAATAGATATTAGCAAAATCCTTTGTAAGAAAAATATAGGTAGGTGATGCCGCACTATCGCGTGTCTAAACCAAACATTGTTCCCAATACCTTAATTCGGAATTAATGTTTAAATTACTTAGACGATAAAGAACTCGTATTAGATAAAACGAACAATACTGTTGATTTTCCAATTTCATTAAATTTAATTCATTGTGAATACCTTATTTAGTGTGAAAACTCAAAGATATTAGAGAATTACTTCGGTCGGATCTACTATTATAATTGGCTGTAAAAATTATTTAATAATTTTTTTTTCGAACTGACTACGGTATTGACGTAGCAAGGTCTTAACAGCTTCACCGGACTACGAGTTTAATCAAATCTTTTTGGTGTTCTGTTAATTTATAATGTAACGGAAGTTCTATATTTAGTTACTGACTGTGCCCTTAATAAAATCATCTGGATATCTGAATTTAGTCCATTTACTTATTTATTTTTCTCTCGTACTAAACTCGAGCCCTCATTAAAATTACAATAACTTTTGATAGAGTGGACCGATTTCAATGAAATAAAGACTAAATGTTGCTCGAGAATGTGTTTTATGAACTGAAACCACACCTGGCAGTGAGAAATTTTACCCTACCTCCGCAGCCAGAATGCGGTGCTGTCCCTCCCACGTTGCACACTCAGACAGATTTTGCTGCGCGGTGTCCTCGTCAACGCCGCACTAATGACATGCGGCGGTCGGCTGTCTGCGAGCGATCTGGTGCAAGTACTACCCGAAACATCCATGGCCGGTGAGTGCCTGCACCAGTCGAATCGTCAGTGAGCCCCACTCCCTGTTTATATATTCCAGCAGGACCGAGCGAACGGCCTGAATTGTGTAAAGCCCGTAAGGCGCGTCCGCCGGGTCCTGCCTCCACCCTCAGGATTCGCCGCCTCTCCTCTATCTCCCAGGGAGCCAGAGGCTCCTCATCTCTCTTTCTTGCCACCGTGATCTCATAGACGGCGGCAAGAACTCTCGCCTATAGCTCCGAGGGTAGGGAGCCGGCGAGCACGAATTTCACCACAGAGGTTACAGTGCGATACCCCCTGATGGCCCTCTACGCCACATTGCGCTACGCACTGTGTAACGCCCACACGTTGATGGTGCAAAGGGCGTCGGCCTACATCGGGGTCCCACAGCCATTGCCCGCACGACTCCCATATAGAATCGGCGACACCCTTCGCTCGGCCCTCCTATGTTAGGGAGCAACCGGCCGAGTCCATTTAAATAAGAGCTCGGACCGCCAGCGCCCGTCCAGAGTGAGGCCCAGATACTTCATCTGGGTTCCCACCATGATACAGGCGCCATCCACCATAGTAGGGCCTCGGTCTTCTCGAGGGCCACTCTGACGAGCCAGATACGGCCGACCACGAGGGTTGTGGCCGCCGTGGCCAGGCGTACCAAGCTCTCCCACTACCACACTATACAATCCTATGACTTTGTTAATCACTGTTTTTATAATTGAAGTTTCACGCGAACGTAGTCGCGGGCACAGCTAATATACAAATAATAGAGTAAAACTACTAGCACAAATTTTTGTGGATCACAAATATGTGTCATGTGTGAAATTCAAACCCACAATACTTTTATAGCTTTAACCAAGTACGGACCTTTTACACACCAAATGGGGATTTTTTTTCCATTGTTAAAAAAATTTAAATATAAAATTAGTATGGTTACCCTGAACTTGTGAGCTCCTGTAGGTGAAGTTGCGTATGGAATATTGTAGAATGAAAATACATCGCCATCTGGATCTAAATATCCACGCACAGGGCCTTGCGTTGTGTTCACAACTCGTGATACTACGTTTTCACATTTCCCTTGAAAAGCGAATAACAGTGCACTTAAATTTACAAGCAGCACATATCTCTTCATTATTGTATTCAAATACAGAATGAACGAAATCGAACCGCTGTCTTATTTAATCAATATTACAATACTACTTCCAGCATTCGGTGTTGCTCGTTATGTACATTAAATATTACAATTTGATTTATGATTAGAACGTACGTAATCTTATCATTTCATAAAAACACTCAGAATATTCAACACGTCATTATTCTACAAGATGTTCAGTAAAGGTATTATGTGATATAAATAATATTCAAACACTTTTCATAGTATATTTCAACCATAAAAAGTAATAGAAATCTGACTTATTATTGCCTTTTTTGTTTCCTGTAATTAATACAACAATTAACATGTTTATTACATTTTTTCACGATCTGCTTATTAATTTCTCATAATATTAGTTCCTTATTATATAAAATACTGTGTGCCTTTAATTGTATATTGTAGAATTACGTGAAATTTTCTTGAAGCCAAGATAAGTAAATCAGTTAGTTACCTGAGCATCACCGCAACGAAAGCAGATAAACGATTGTTGCTTACCTTTTTTCTTGAAAAAAAAACAATTCCATGTGAATGTTTAATTATAAAAAATATTTGTAATTCATATATTAAATTCCTAGTTTCATTGCTTTAGGCCGTACATTGTTTTCATTAATATACATATAGATATGGATATATATCTCTTAAATTGCTTATCAATTGAATTATTATCAAATGAACACGATCGAAAATAATGCGACGAATTGTATTGTAACATGTTTTATTATTATAAACACGAAGGCGTTAACTTGTTAAAATCCATAGTGAATAATGAACACTTCCTCCTACAGTTTAAGGGCACATTTAGCAAAATTTACACACTATACGATTCAATGAAAATTTGTACATACATTTTTAATTATCATAAATCTATAGCTCGAAATGGACAACAGATAAATAAACATTTCTACATAATACACAAATGTTTTGAGAACATTGTCAATAGTCGTTACGACATTATATGTAGGAGTTATGGCTTTCTTTGCTATCTACGCCTGAAACTGATTGACTTAACAACACACATTAACTTAACACATTAACGACATTTGCTGTCATTCATATGCTACGTAGGGCAAAGTTCAATCTGGTATATTTTCATGTAATAAAATAGCAAATTAATACAGTAATAATACGTATTATCTGAGCTTTATAATTTGATCCTAAATATGGTTTAAAATTTAAGACAAGATGTTATGTAAAATGAGGTGAACAAAATATTATTATACATTTTTGAGTTTTTAATTTTATGAACACTGTTCTAGATTGTTTTTTTTTTAATGAATGTCAAATATTAATTTTAGAATATTTTTTTTGCATTTTTCATTTTCTTTATTTTTTGTTCGTGTTCATTATCATATACAAATATGATCATATGATTGAATACAACAATTTAATATGAAAAAATATTATGGAAAGAAACCTTAAACTATACACATGTATTTACCCCCTAAAAGTATACAGGCGTAATATTGTGTTAAGAAATGGTGACAACAATACATAGACATACGATCAAAGCAATCGCGTGTCATTTGTAGTTATTAAAGAGTTTTATTGTGTATCTTCGAAGATATTCATCGGATACTAAAACCTTCCCTGAAAAATTAACCTTTCGATAACGGAACCCACATCCATATCAGATCAGTAGTTTTTGAGAAAATCACGGACATACAGGCATATGGGTCGAATACAGAACTTCATTATTTTGAAGTAGGTTAAAAATAACAAATAGGTCTTCGGTTAACCTATATCAAGTGGTTATTGTGTCTATAACTATATATCATCAATTTTTTTTCGTGGGGAAATCCCTTATGAATACGCCACCACCCTGGGGGACAGGGTGAGTTATGTCCGACTCGCACAGACTAAAACCCCACGGTGTACCGACAGACCGTTTTGTGGGGGCGGCAAGGGATCGTTCGAGCTAATCAACCTTGTAGAGCCGCCCGGCGAAAGGTGACCAGCGGGCTCCTACCTATAGAGGGACAGACCAGGTACACACCGGCTGCCCCCCCCTCGTCCGCCGGACCTGTGCAATGAGGAGATGTCCCCCCCGGCCCATCCCCTCAGGTCCGGCTACGGTGGCGGGAGGAGTTGGGCGGTATATCATCAACCCAAAACGACTAACACTGTCATTCAAAGGAAGAGGGGCACATCTACCGTTCTTTTACGATACTGAGTTTCATATATAATTAGGATCAGGAAAAATGCTATATCTGATAGTGTTTTTCTGTGTGTCTATGAGCTTGTTTTCAAATTACACTTAATATAAAAACGAATTAGCCGTAGTTCACTAAATCTGAAAGCTACAGATTTTTTGCCTTTTCCCCGCTTTGTATTTCAGTTATATGTTCCTTGAAGCTTGTCATAATAGATTTCTACTCTTAAGGATTATGTTGGTATGCTACATATGCGTGTTTCCAAACAATCACACCCTTCAAACACACTACGCGAACATTACTTCTTTGCTGCAGAAATAGGGATGGTGGTGACGCTTCTGCAAAAAACAATAGAAAGACTTCACCAAGATTACACGATAATCAACCAATAATACAAAAAAGAAGTGAGAAAAGTTGCAGTAGAACCCATCGTTATCATAATTCGTGATAAGATGTGAGAGATGAATGATAAAAACATGGGTTAAACAAAAATTAAATAGGAATAATGAATAATAATACTAAAAATATAATTTCCTTATCTTCCTTTTATAGTATTAAAACCATGAGTATAAAAGCAACACTTTACCTAATCATGTCCTGTATTGATACAAGCACATTGTCTATAAAATGAAACACCAACTTGTATACAATTGTTATAAAATATATTGCTTAATATTACTATTAATAACATAAGAAGCCGTCCCGTAACTATTCCTAAATAACGACTTCAGAGTGCCAAATTTTAATAAGGCAAAAACAAAACATTCATATTAATGAAAGCACTAAATTAAACAAAATAAAGTAAACTAATTATTAATACCCAAAAATTTGTTATCTTATTTACAGTAACACTATTTGGTGAATTAGGCGGCATTTGATCATGGTAGTATTGCTGATACAATATATCCCAGAAAGCAACTCTTTGTTGCAAAACTGAACCCTTTAGCTCTATTGTCCTTCCCAGTGACATGTGCGGTGAGCGGTCAATTTGCGCTGTTGGCCACGCAGGTAAGCCTACATCTTCTGCCATGGGGTTCCTGATTAACAAAAAATAATGACGTAATTTATGGTATTTTAAACTAAAGTAAAAAGATTATTGGATTTTCGTACCCGTTGAGAATAAAATTCAGCCAAATGGCTCTCATTGTGGTTTTCATGTTTCTATATTCCTCTGTTATATTTGTTTTGTCTTCGTCCCGTATCGCAAACGACTGGTCGCAGTGAGCAGTGCCTTGGATTCCAGTATATGGAATAATTGGTGTATCTTCATCCACGAAAGAATATTCATATAGATATATAGTACTGTTGCGATATTTCATATGCCATTTTAAGATTTTCAATATAGGAAAGACAAACATAACATCCGAAAAATAATCAAGATAATTTAAAATAGTAGCTTCCCCTACATCTTGATTTCCAAAATAAAATAATTTCACTGTTTCTGCTACTTCTTCTTTCGTTATATCATTATCAAAGTACAACTCGAAAGGTAAGAAATCTGAAAACTTATCGTTCATCTTGTCCTTCCAGTCATAAAAATTAGGTAGTCGTAACAAGCCTTCAAGACTGGTAAATCCGTACAAAAGAGGTAAATTCTTATACTGACCACTTTTTAGAATATTTCTTGGGTTGTCGTCTAAAAATCTTTCTGAACCAGTATCACGTTCTAGGCAAGGCCCAAAAAGAATTAATGAGTCGGGCTGGTTAGATATTTCATGGGAACGTGAGGTCAGTAGTTCATACGAAGCATTTTTATAGAAATATTCTAAAGCTGTGAAATTATCTACATCAGTAAAATTTAACATTTCTGCGTATATTTTTGCACTTTTTACGGGATCCATTTGCAACCCGGCACCTCCAATACTAACACCACTTTCGGGTATAGCTTTATGAAACAAGCCATCTGTCAATTTCGAAAGCATGAGCATATGAATAGAACTCCCTCCAGCACTACATCCAACAAGAGTGACATCATTCGGATTTCCACCGAAATTTACAATATTTGCGTTAACCCAACGCAATAATGCAACTTGATCTTTCATTGCAGCATTACCGGGAGCATCTTCCGTTCCCAAACACAGGAAACCGTGTACTCCAAGGCGATAATTAAAAGAAACTACTATTACTTTATTTGATCTAACTAAACTTCTGTACTATGCTTGATCACCATAGCCAAATTGATAAGCTCCACCGTGGATGGAAACCAAGACTGCTAAGTTATTATCGGTAGTATTCGGTGAAAATACGTTTGCTACAAGGCAATCTTCTTGCATGTTAAATATATCAGGTGTTGTGAAACCTAATATTTGTGGGCATCTTATACGTTTGTCCACAGCTTCAAATGGTTCCTCCCAAGTGGGCGCTGGCAGGGGTGCCTGAAAATGATATTTTACTTACATTACTTACGTCGAAGAATTTAAACCACACAATTATGAATGATCCTAGATCTTGGACATCGTTTAAAATATTTTATAAGCTACACGTGAACTGTTTCGGTTTCGGTTTCTGGAACGGTTTCTTATCTGCACAAAACTAGATCATTTTTAATTGTAATTTTGTGTTTGTTAATGTCAATTGTTGTTATTGTCAATAACAAAATTGTCCGGCAGTGATAAATTCATGTTTTTAATAGCGTTTAAAAGTTGCTGAAAAAAATTGCTCCTAAAATTATTTATAAATCAAAATGTTGACCTGTAAAGGTGTGATGCGCATTAAAAACACAACGTTAACTGGCTTCCAGTCACCGTGGCTGGGTCACCGGACCTAAATTCCTTCATGAAAAATGTAAGACGGCGCAAGAAGAGAGTCCGTTGCACTGCCGCCAGCAGAAGGCCATACGTCGTCAAAGACTACCTTGATACTCTCGAGAATTACAAGAGACTGGCAGCGGAAGCCCAGACCTGAAGCTGGAGATAATTTTGCTCGGAACAGAATCGGGAGAGTTTTTGGGATGGCATCTACAGAGTCCTAAGGAAAACGGAGCGTCACCGAGAAGATGTACTAGTCGCGAATCCTAACGGAGAAACACTTGACCCGAAGAGATCCGTCGAGCTCCTTGCGACCACTCTCTTTCCAACGGACACTGTGGATGTCGAAGCAGATGACCAGTAAGCCACCAGGGCGGCGACCGCTGGTGGACCGCGATGTGTGCGGTCCTTGTGGGGGGAGTGGAACTGTTTCAGGTGATTTGTAACAAGTGCCTGGAGTTGGGGCACTTCCCCAAAGTCGTACTACCCTATCGGCTTACTCTCCCAATGCTGGGAAAGTATGTCAAAAGGCTTCTGTTCCGTTATACCTCTCGGACAGGAATATTGAGCTTGCTTATACCGGCGCACGGTTAAGTCGGGAAACTTCCAGAGGCTGTGTCCAAGGTTCTATAGCCGGGCCAACCTTCTGGAACATTATCCTCGACTCTCTGTTGGTGGAGCTCGAGACGACGGGGGCCTACTGCCAGGTCTTCGCAGACGATGTCGTTCTGGTGTGGGTTAGAGGTTCTGGGTTAGAGGTGGTTCCCCTGCAGGAAGAAGCTAGCCGGACTCTGCAACCGTGGTTGATTGGGGCGTCCGTAATAAGCTGTCGCTCGCACCCCGCAAATCTAAAACAATGGTGCTGACGCGACAGGAAGGTGATGGTGCGACAGGCCATTCTACACAAGCAACAGAATCAACTAGACATGTATGTATGTATGGGAATTTTACAGGATTCACGTCCATTTACTAATGTAAATTGGTAACGCTATCGCCTGACGGTGAAGAAAAACATCATGAGGAAACCTAAACCTGAGAAATGTTCTTGTACTATCGTTGTATGTGGGTAAATATAGAACTGTGGATTCCTCGAAGTTTCTAATAAATATACTGGTTCCAATGTATATTTTCTAATTAGTAATTGAGTTGTTGTGGTACCAATACTTCGTGGTAACTTCTTTCGGGAAGAGACCTAGGACTTGCTGTGAATCTGATGTTAAGTCTTACGGGTGATGATGATGGAACAGCGCACGGTGGCACTGAGGGCAATCCGGGCGTACCGGACGGTGTCCTCGGCGGCGGCCTTCACGCTCGCCGGCTGCCTACCCTGGGAGCTGGAGGCAGGAGTTCTCGTCGCCGTGTACGAGTTCACGGCGGCGAGGAAACGAAGGGGGGAGCCTCCGGCTCCCAGGGAGGTAGAGGCGGAGAGACGGCGTCTCAGGGGGGACGCCGTCGAAAGGTGGCAGCAGGACCTGGCGGACGAGCGATTCGGGCGGTTCACAGTGGACGCCGTCCGCCCGGTCCTGCGGGAGTGGACTGCCAGGGAGTGGGGCTCCCTGACGTTCCGACTGGTGCAGGTACTCACCGGACACGGTTGTTTCGGGTGGTACCTGCACCGGATCGCACGCAGGGAGCCGACGGCCGCCTGCCACGAGTGCGGCGCTGAGGAAGATACCGCGCAGCACACGCTGTCTGAGTGTGCTGCGTGGGGGGAGCAGCGCCGCATCCTGGCGGCGGCCGTGGGAACGGACTTATCGCTGCCGAGCGTGGTTTCGGCCATGCTCGGCAGCGAACAGGCTTGGCGAGCGATGGCCTCCTTCTGCGAGGAGGTCATCTCGCAGAAGGAGGAGGCGGAGAGGGCCCGCGAGGCAGACCCTCAAAGTGGCCGTCTCCGCCAAAGGAGGACAGGCAGGAGGAGAAGGCGCTTCGCCCAACTCCTCCTGCCACCGTAGCCGGACCTGAGGGGATGGGCCGGGGGGCCCATCTCCTCATTGCACGGGTCCGGCGGACGAGGGGGGGCAGCCGGTGTGTACCCGGTCTGTCCCTCTATAGGTAGGAGCCCGGCGGTCACCTTCCGCCGGGCGGACCGTGGGGGCGGCTCTACAAGGTTGATTAGCTCGAACGATCCCTTGCCGCCCCCACAAAACGGTCTGTCGGTACACCGTGGGGTTTTAGTCCGTGCGACTCGGACATAACCCACCCTCTCCCCCGGGAGGGTGGCGTATCCATAAGGGATTTCCCCACGTAAAAAAAAAAAAAATTGGAGTAAAACTTTTGTATTACAGTAAAAAAATACGACAAATAGCCAACGTCACGCGGTTTTCACAGGCGGTCACCCATCCACGTACCGACCGCGCCCGACGTTACTTAACTTCAGTGATCGGACGAGAATCGGTGTTTTTAACACTCTACCCGACACAGTGTTTACCACCACCATTTTTTGACCCACAAAAAGATTGCGGATCAGAATTTTATAGCCCTCCCATATGAAGTTTTAAAAGTCGCAGAAATCAACTCAATCATGGATCATTACATTAATAATACTTGCGTACGTGAGACTACCTTCAAGATTACATGTGGTACGTAGAAACGATAACAATGTTTATTCAACTGAATGTCTCTACGGTTAAACATTGCATCTACCTGGAGGGTATTCTGATATCCGTTACGAATTAAGCCTTTATACATCAATTAATAAATACCATAAATGAATTGCAACTATAAATGATTTATATGATATATCGGGGATATAAACATGTGTGGTCGTACTATTTGTTTTATAACAATGCACTACATAGACCGATAACATTCTCCAATGATTCATAGAGCATTACAAATCGAAGAACAAATTTTTACAATTCAATTACCAATCAAATAATATACACTGTAACCGGCATATTTCTTTGGACACCATGAATTAAATGCGATTTTCAAGGATATTCTAACCAACAGAAGTAGCTAATCTAACCACTACCAGATTCTAACCAACAGTGGTAGCGAATCTAACCACCACGAGATAAGAATGAAGCCACCATAAAGGGAATAATCTCAATGAAAAATATGTAATACATATAATTAACATAAATAACTTTTTTTTGCATGGAGAAATCCCTACGAATACTTGCCCTGACCGGGCAGCTGAAGGTGGGGTATGTCCGGCTTGCACTAGCTTATTAGTGGCTCTAATTTATTTGTATGTATAGTAAATATGAAAAATAATATAAAATTAGCATGGTTACCCTGAACTTATGAGGTCCTGTAGGTGCAGTTGCGTATGGAATATTGTAGAAGGAAAATACATCGCCATCTGGATCTAAATATCCACGCACAGGGCCTTGCGTTGTGTTCACAACTCGTGATACCACGTCTTCACATTTCCCTTGAAACGCGAATAACAGCGCACTTAAATTAACAAGCAGCACGTGTCTCTTCATTATTTATTTTAATACAGAATGAACGAAACCGAACCGCTGTCTTATTTAATAAATATTATAATACTACTTTTAGCATTTGGTGTTGCTCGTTATGTACATTAAATATTACAATTTGATTTATGATTAGAACGTACGTAATCTTGTCATTTCATAAAAAAACACTCAGAATATTCAACACGTTATTATTATACAAGATGTTCGGTAAAAGTATTATTTGACATGACTAATATTCAAACACTTTTCATAGTACATTTCAACCATGCAAAGTAATAGAAATCTAACTTATTGCCTTTTTTGTTTCCTGTAATTAATACAACAATTAACATGATTATTACATTTTTTCACGATCAGCTTATTATTTTCTCACAATATTAGTTCCTTATCATGTCCATTGTCCATACATCGTGAAAATACTCAGTGCCTTTATACCAGGTGAAAGTTTAAACGCTCGCATTATTCTTCATGGTCACATTTAACATCTTCTTCTTCTTACCCTTATCCCACATAAGTAGGGTCGGTACATGTTTGTCATGTTGTGCTATATGATTTGGCTTAATTTTTACGATCGGCGCCTGTCTGACATCAACCCTTCTTGGGATTATTTTGTTATACCATTGTATTTATGATTATTATTATATAGTTACGAAGTCTGATGGGATCTTTTACCTTTACAAATTTTCTGTAGGCTTTAGCTTTGGTAGGCTATTTATAGCGTCTGCTTGCGCGGCATCAGCGTTAAACTGCGGGGGGCCGCATCCATCAAACAGTGCCCACCTATCCCCTGCTTTTCGCCGTGAAAAGCGCAACCGCAGAGCGGGAACCGCAGCCCAGTCTGGTGACGCCGGGCGCAAGGCGAACAGCGCGAGCATAGCGCCTACAATGGTCGAGGCAAACGCGGCAGGGAGCCTGATGGCCCCCGCCAACGAGCCCGACCTCAAAAAACCAACAAGAAACAGACGTCCTAAACACACTGGAGGAGATCAGGAAGCTTCGGAAACAACCCAGCAACCTGAACTGACAGAGAGCTCCTCCCCCAAGATCATCCGCGACGAATTTATGAAGATGCTCGCTACTGCAGAGAATATAGAGACTATAGAAAAATGCCTGAAGGCCCTGCGTACTATGCAGAAAATCGATGACTGGACCCTTCAGTCGAAAACCTCGAATTAAGAAACCTAGTCACCAAAACCACCGCCAGATGGCGCGAAGATGCCACTATCGCCTACTCGTGGGCGCTCAAACCACAGACACTCCCGGTGATCCGGGAGGCGAGTGAGGCCACCGCAAGAGGGTTTACCCTGGTACGGTTCAGGATTCGTGGTTTCAGAATGTTTTTCAGTAATAATAATATTATATTACATACAATAAACTACTATAATAATATACAATATTATATGTGAAAAGCTGGCTGGCACCTACTATGTGAACAGACATATTAACGTAATAAAGTACATTTGGTGGGCACTAGCAAAAAAACACAATTTTGAAATAGATCAGCTATGGTGGAAGAAGGTGAATTTAACTCAACCTCAGATAAATGAAAACAGTACCGCGAAGCTAATGTGGGAGATACCAGTACAGACGGACGATACAATAACACACAATAGACCAGACATAATATACATAAATAACATAGTAAATAAAACTGACTATAACATAGGACCAAAAGAAATAGAAAAGCTTAGTAAATATCACCCTTTAAAAGTAGAACTAACCCGACTCTGGAATACACACGCATAAACTATCCCCATAGTAATAGGCACAACAGGCGTAGTAGCAAAAAGCATACATAGATAAATTAGAAGCAAACAAACGTACACATACTACAAAAACAAGCAGCCATACAATAATAATAAGCACAATAATAAGTAAAGTTTTAGGTTATTTTTTAGGTTACCGTGCTCATAAATTCAAGGGAATCCGAACCTCCTCTTCCCTGAAGGATTCAAGGCGGGAGTTAAGAACTAAACCGAGTCAAGAACTCGAGAGTAAACAATTTTTCAAACAAATATAAAATATGAAAACTATAATAGAAAAATAGATACAAATAAAATGATATGTCAATGTCAACAAGTCACATTTAACATATAAAATAATAATATGAAAACAAATACTAATAAACACAATTTAGGTGCAATGACCGGTGGCGAAAGCTACAATGGGCGACCCGGAGTTAATAACATTCGATAGTAAACCGGACAACAAACTTTTTTATTTTATTCCTGACGTTCCCACGTTCTCTTTCAAGTAAAAGTGAAATCACCCGACGATCATCGACATTGTGCTTTAACATAGGTGCGTAGAAGATTATGTATATTTTTTGTATTTTTCTGGATAATTATGTCAAATATTAAGCACCTATTTTTTTAATTGATTAAGAACGTGAATCGAGTGCAGAGTATCCTCCATAAATATTGCTACTGTCTAAACATACAGCCTGTATACATATGACCCGACCAAGCATGAATTAATGTCTTTGGTCATTTCTAGCTGTATATTATACAATAATTTTCTTAAAGTCTTCTCTAGTTCTAGTTTCTAAAGTTTCTTCAAGCCAAGATAAGTAAATCAGTTACAAATATACAGGGGTGATATTGTGTTAAGAAATGATGAAAAAAATACATAGATAGATCACAGCAATCATGCGTCATTTGCTATTAGTTATTGAACATTTTTATTGTTTATCTTCCAAGGTTCTCATTGTATACCAATTTATAAAACAAAGTGCCCTACCGCGTCTGACTGTCTGTCTGTTCGCGATAAAGTCAAAAACTACTGAACGGATTTTCAAGCGCTTTTCACCAATGGATAAAGAGATTCATGATGATCGTTTTGGTATATAATTGGTGAAGGTTGTTTTTATAATCAGTGTGGGACAACGTCTGTCGGGTCCGCTAGTAATATACTAAAACCTTCCCTAAAAAATTAACTTTTCATATCCACATCCATATCAGATCAGTAATTTTAGAGAAAATCGCGGACATACAAGCACACATACATGCATATGGGTCGAATACAGAACTTTCTTATTTTGAAGTGGGTTAAAAATAACAAATATTCTTTCGGTTAACCTATATCAAGTGGTTATTGTGTCTATAACTATATAAAAGTAATTTAAAAATATAATTTCCTTATCCTTTTTTAAAGCATCACCATGAGTATAAAAAGCATCACTTTACCTAATCATGTTCTTTATTGATACAAGCACAGTGTCTACAAAACTCCAACTTGTATACAATTGTTATAAAATATATTGCTTAATATTTACATAAGAAGCCGTCCCGTAACTATTCCTAAATAACGGCTTCAGAGTGGCAAAATTTTAATAAGGCAAAAACAAAATATTCATATTAATGAAAGCACTAAATTAAACAAAATAAAGTAGACTAATTATTAATACCCAAAAATTAGTTATCTTATTTATAGTAACACTATTTGGCGGATTAGGGGGCATGGGATCATGGTAGTATTGCTGATACAATATATCCCAGAACGCAACTCTTTGTTGCAACACTGAACCCTTTAGCTCTATTGTCCTTCCCAGTGACATGTGCGGTGAGCGGTCAATTTGCGCTGTTGGCCACGCAGGTAAGCCTACATCTTCTGCCATGGGGTTCCTGATTAACAAAAAATAATGATGTAATTTGTGATTTTTTAAACTAAAGTAAAAAGATTATTGGATTATCTTACCCAGTCAAAATAAAGTTCAGCCAAAGAGCTCTCATCGTGGTTTTCATGTTTCTATATTCCACTGTCATGTTTGTTTTGTCTTCGTCATTTATCGCAAACGACTGTTCGCAGTGATCAGCTCCTCGGATTTCAGTGTATGGAATAACTGGTGTATTTTCATCCACAAAAGAATATTCATATAAGTACATAGTACTGTTGCTATATTTCATATGCCATTTTAAAGCTTTCAACATAGGAAAGACAAACATAACGTCCGAAAAATAATCAAGATAATTTAAAATAGTAGCTTCCCCTACATCTTGATCACCAAAATAAAATAATTTCACTGTTTTTGCTACTTCTTCTTTTGTTATATCATTATCAAATTGTAATTCGAAAGGTAAAAAATCAGAAAATTTGTTGTTCATCTTGTCCTTCCAGTCATAAAAATTAGGTAGTCGTAACAAACCTTCAACACTGGTAAATCCGTACAAAAGAGGTAAATTCTTATACTGACCACTTTTTAGAATATTTCTTGGGTTGTCGTCTAAAAATCTTTCTGAACCAGTATCACGTTCTAGGCAAGGCCCAAAAAGAATTAATGAGTCGGGCTGGTTAGATATTTCATGGGAACGTGAGGTCAGTAGTTCATACGAAGCATTTTTATAGAAATATTCTAAAGCTGTGAAATTATCTACATCAGTAAAATTTAACATTTCTGCGTATATTTTTGCACTTTTTACGGGATCCATTTGCAACCCGGCACCTCCAATACTAACACCACTTTCGGGTATAGCTTTATGAAACAAGCCATCTGTCAATTTCGAAAGCATGAGCATATGAATAGAACTGCCTCCAGCACTACATCCAACAAGAGTCACATCATTCGGATTTCCACCGAAATTTGCAATATTTGCGTTAACCCAACGTAGTAATGCAACTTGATCTTTCATTGCAGCATTACCGGGAGCATCTTCTGTTCCTAAACACAGGAAACCGTGTACTCCAAGGCGATAATTAAAAGAAACTACTATTAGTTTATTTGATCTAACTAAACTTCTGTACTGTGCTTGATTACCAAAGCCAAGCTGATAAGCTCCACCATGAACGGATACCAGGACTGGTAAATTAACGTCGGTAATATTCGGTACAAATATATTTGCTATAAGGCAATCTTCTTGCATGTTAAATATATTAGGAACTGTGAAACCTAATGTTTGTGGGCATATTGTACGTCTGTCTACGGCTTCAAAAGGTTCCGTCCAGGTAGGCGGTGGCAGGGGTGCCTGAAAATAACATTTTATTTAAATGTATTGACGTCAAAGAATAAAAATAAAGACAACCTACATAAATACTAGATGGGACCCGAGAATTTGGATATGTTAAATATATTTGTATGCTACACGAACTACGTCTCTCATTTGGATTAAAACAGGGTTATTTTTAATTATATTTTTATTGTTTTGCTTAGTCCTTATACGAAATTATAGAGAAATGTGATTTAGATTCTTACTCACATTTTTTTATATCAATTATATATTTATTTGTTATTATTAGTTGGATTAGGGTTATTGTTTTCGAGCTCAAAAAAAATACATAAACTCAATCAAAGTATTCTAATTTGTCGTTTTTACTTCAACTACTACGGATTAAATTAAAAATGGTCAGAATTTAAAAATACATATTGTTAATTCTTCGTATTTTATTAAATTATTGAAATTTGAAAGTTTATGCACCGTACTGCAAAATAACTATATACAAATACGACAATTTTTAAATTTATTTATATTGCTGTCATATATGTACCTAACTATACTCGAGGTTTTGGAGATGATGACGAAATGAAACAGTATTTTCCCGTTTTAGGACTGTATGACGCAGAGTGACGTCTTACAAGCTTGGACTTCGTTGTTTTTTCTCAAACTGACTGCGCTATTACCCTAACAAGGCCTTAACATCTTCACCGGACTACCTGAGCCTTCATACAATTTGCCACAACTGTTATTCATATTTTATACTCATAACTAGTACGTGGCACACTCGTTAACATTGGCACAGGTTTGATCATATATTTATACTTTAAACATTAAATTTATAGAACTTATCAAACTCCCAGGTTTCTCAATAATAATAATTAACATTTGATTTCTTAATAACAACAAATGATAAACGATTCAAATGACAATATAGAAAATTGCAAGTACACCCCACGTATTAATTGTTATCTGATAACTTAAATACTTATCAAAAAAATTAAACAAATATTATAAATATATATTAACATGCGTCACTGTTAATATCAGCACCTCCAGATAACAGTATTTACTTAAATTATTAAATTTATTTATTTATTTTATTTTCTGTTTTTTAGTTGGATTTTTTGTGAAAGCGTGATTTTTTAGTTTTTTAAACTATTATTTATTTTTTAGTTAATTTTTTTTTATATTTTTTAACTTTTTTTTTCGGATTATTGCATTGTCATCGACCTTTGACAGGTGTTCAAAGTTTGAATTAAATCTGATAGTTCAAAGTAGTACAAAATCGAGCTCAAAGGGATCGGTTACATACATACATACAGGTGAAGCTAATAAAAGCGTGATAAAAATACAACCGTCATAAAGATTGCCCCAAGATTCGCATATCATACGTGGAATGTTTTGTGTTGAGTATTATTCGTTTAGTTTTTAAAAAACATTCAGTACTGATTAACAAATAGTGTAAGGAGTTTCTTTAATATCTATCTATCATTTTATCAATATCAAAATTTTTTCAATCAGCGCATCAACGGGTGCGGGTGCGGGACTCATTCGTCCCCAACATATTTTGAAGAAATCACAGACACACTTTTAAAATAACTATTTACTGTCTTCTACGATTATTGTGAAGTGCAAATTTTAAAACACAAATAAATTGTACGAAACTTATTTTAATTTGGGCATTTTGTGTTCCCAAATAATTTATTTCCATACGATTTGTGCATTTTAAAAAGGTTATGAGTTTTTACAATATACATTCTATAGTTGTTCAAATATAGTTCAATATAGGTTTTGGTTCAAAAAGCCCGTAAAGTAGTACTATAGAACAGCTGCGGTGATTGAAAAAAATATTTATATTGATAAAACGATCGCTAAATATTAAAGAAACTCCTTGCACTATTTGTTAATCAGTACTGAATGTATTTTAAAAAGTAAACGATATAACTCAATACAAAACATTCCACGTGTGATATGTGAATCTTAAAGCTATCTTTATGACGGTTGCATTTTTTGATAAGTATTTAAGCTGTCAGATAACAATTCATACGTGGGGTGTACTTGAAGTTTACGTAATAAATAAAAGAAAGATACTGGTAAAGAATTAATTTAATGTTTCTCAATGTATTCTCCCTTAGCTCAATGCTGTTTCATAAAAATAAACCAAATTGAAAAAAATTATGCTACTCCTCCGTAGTGACCTCGGAAATATGCTATCTATACCTTTCAACCGCCACTTTTGGCATTGAAAATCTTTGACGGCGTAAATAATTCTTGATTTTTTTAAACAGGAAGAAGTCGCATGGTTTCAGATCGGATGGATGCAGAACGACTCTACTGTTTATCTACATTTTTATGCTACTACGTTCCATGTTTTTCCCTTTCTATAAATAATTTATCTGTCTGGCCGAGTGAAAGCTATCATTCGTGGTAGTAATGGTCCAAGACGGTGTATTTGGGTATTTTTACGAAATTCGTCAATAGCTTCCAACTAACAAATCGTCGTGTACCAATCGCTATTCACTATATGACGATCCTCCAAATTGACAATACTAACGACTTGTCCAATTTTATTAAAAAATTAGCGATCATCCGCTTAGCGGCAGACCGCCCGCCCACTCGCCACTTTGGTTTATTTCAACTCATCTGGAAAGAACAATATAGTCGATTGATGATTTTCTTTGGGATCGTAACCATAAATCTATGTTTCGTTACTCGTCAATATGTCGCACATTAAATTTAACATCTCTTCGTTGTAAGAGATCCACCGGAAACACGGCTTTTCAAACCTAAATATTTTTGTACTATTGATTATTCTGACTCACGTTTATGCCTAAGGATGTCGGAATCTCATAGTAGGTCAATGCTCATCTTCTTCGATCATAAGGCATATAAACAATCGACTTGGATGGTGATTCATTGTCAAAAATTCGCTTTCGACAAAAATCTAATACATTAGCAGCTACTATTGATCTTGTTACGAATATTAAAAATAAAATAGAAAAAAAAAACAAATTGCCTTAGGGATATTTATTGATCTAAAAAAAGCCTTTGATACTGTAAGCCACAAACTGTTACTTTTTAAACTAAAAAACATTGGAATTATAAATAATGCATATGATATACTGTCGTCATACCTTAGAAATCGCCAACAAGTAGTAAAAATAGGCAATAATATTAGTACTCCCAAAATAACTGAATTTGGTGTTCCACAAGGCTCCATTTTAGGACCTTTACTCTTTTTAATCTATCTTAACGGTATTGGTGAATTAGGACTATCAGGGCAAATAACACTTTACGCTGATGATACAAGTCTATTCTATGCTGGTAACTCAATACACACTATTATTCAAGAAGCTCAAAACGATCTGGACAAGCTTTATAAATGGTTTAATTATAATCTTTTAACAATTAATACATCAAAAACTTCATATGTCATCTTTTCAGCAAAAAATAAAAAAATACATAACCATGCCCAATTAAAAAAACACGGAGAAATTATTAAAAAAAGTGAGTGTGAGAAGTATCTTGGACTGAAATTAGATAATAAATTATCTTGGCACAACCATATTGAACACCTGAAAAATAAATTGAATTCCCTTTCCTATTGCTTACGTGGATATAGCAAACACGTTCCTATACAAACACGCTACTTAATCTATAATGCCATTATTAAGTCACATTTAGATTACCTAATTGAAGTGTGGGGATGTACTGCTAAATCCACATTAAAAGAATTACAAATTGCACAAAATAAAGTTATAAAAATACTTTTTAATTATAATACTTTAACTTCATCAGAAAAAATTTACAGAGAAACGAATATTATGACTTTAAGGCAAATGTATATATACAAAACTTGCATATTAGTAAAAAATATTATGCAAAAAAAATTGCATTCACATATAAGCTTTACAATAAATACCTCTAAACGATGTTTAAGAAATACAAGCAAATTGCAAAGCAAAGTAGACCAAGGACAACTCGATATGGCATACAAAACATAAAATTCGAGGGAGCTAAATTATTCAATGAATTACCAATCGAAATACGGGAAATTGAATCCTTAAATATATTTGAAGTAAAGCTAAAGCTATTTCTAAAAAGTAAATTTTTTGATGTATAATTATTACACTTTTTTATCTGTATTTTACTCTCTTCATCTCTTCAGCACATGTTTTGTCTTCTCTTTCGTCAGTATTTTAGCATAAAAAATATTTTATAACAATTTTGTATCTTTTCTAACACTGGATGATTAGCTTAACAATTATTAATGTTTTTTAAGTATCTATAAGTGAACTATGTTCTTTGAGAAATAAATTCTTTAAACCGAAAACAGTTTCAAGGCTAGCGACACTGCGAAGGCGTCAAACTATGCTTAAAATCCTGATAAATCATACTACGAAAATTTTCATTAGTCAAATCCATGGTAACATGACACGTTATATTTGAAATGGTGCCAAAATGAAATTGGTGCAGAAGCTGGTGACAAATATGTGAATCAAACTGCATTTTAATGCCAAAGAGTTTCATTTTCTAATGTCGTAATTAGTTTTAAAATATATTTTTTTCTTCATATAAGACATTTGTCTTCATATAAGTGGCCAATTCAGAAAATTTTAAGTGCGCCCTATGACCATACTGACCATACTGACTATAAAACAGTATATTTTGTCTTTACTAATATAAAAAAGTAATTCTGGAAAAAAACAAAGATAGACAAAGTTCTTATTTACAGTGAATTTGAAATGGATATTAGCCATATTCTTCGTGAGAAAAATATAGATAGTTGGTGGTGCACTATCGTTTCTAAACTATACTATTCCCCGCGTACTTTAACTAGGTAAACAAAATTAACGTATAACCCACTTAGACGATAAAAATCAAAGGAATTAGCTGTAACGGAAAATTGATAAGTTTTTAAGCAACCGATGGCTTACGCGATCCTTTGTTCGAACACCGCGATGATTGACGTAGTTTCAGTAGCCACCTAGCTAGTTATCATCCTCAGTGAACAATTGAAAATCTGTCGCCAAGCACCTTTTTTTGTTTTTTTTTTAAAATGTGGCACTGCAAAATGACTGCACTGTGCCTGATGATGAGCTCAGTACAATCCAAAAACAAAGCGACTACCGAGAGATGCGTTATCCCTCACCGGTCGCCACTGTCATTCCGGCCTGCGTGAGCGAACAACCTCCGTCCGTCTCTAGAGTTGACCGGTACTCGAGCCACGGCGAAAGTCATTCCCTACTAGATATGCATGAGTTGATCTCGAAACGCAACGCGCAGAACGAATCACTATTACGGGCGTTTTCGCTACATGAATGGTGGTCGCGACCCAATCGGGCTTTAAAAGCCTACCACCCCGCTATCGCTATTGCCTCGTTCGTTACTCAGCAGGGTGCACCACGTGCAGGTGAGGTTGACTTGGGTGTCTCAAGCTTAAGATGTTATGCGACACCCCTTACACCCCAATACCTTTTAGCATTTGAGAGCCAGTCCGTCTCTAGGTTTAGCGTGTATGCCGTCTTTGACCATATCGTTACCTAACATCAGATAAGGTTGTGGTCAAATGCTAAAACCTATGCCGTGTTATTACAAAAAAGTTAAATACGTATTAAATACTTGGTTTAAAAAAGGTTCCTTAATAAATGCACCGCGCTCGCCAGATGCAAGTCCGCGTTATCATTTTTCGCAAGTCTAACCTAACGTAACCAAAGCGAGACAAAAGAGCAAAGCATTCAGCGACCGCGGTGCATGTAATATGAGACCTTTTTAAAGCCAGGGTTCAATACGTATTTAACTTTTTAGTAATAAAACCGATGAAGTATAACAAAGAAAAATTCGTGATGCGCGTAAATATCTACAAGGTTACGTACGGTAGACAGAAACGATAATAATGTTTGTTCAGCTAAATATATTTACCGTGACTTTACGTATACCTGGAGGTTATAGAATTCATCGCGAATTAAACCTATTTACAGATATTCATAAATATGAGTAATGAGTTGAAACTATAAATGCACTATATATCAATTAATACACACGTGTGATCGCACTGTTTATTTAATAACGATATATTATATAAACCGATAACCCTAATCTACATATACGTTAATATTCATACAACGTTACAATGCGAAGGTCAAACTTTTACAATTCAATAGCCAATCATTTATATTTATTTGGATGCTGAGAATCAAATGCGTTTTTAAAAGATATTCTAACCAACATTCGTGGCGATTTGACACTACCACATCTAGACGACTAGACTAGACTTTGGCACGAGCTAAAGGCAAGCCAGTACTGTTTTAGGATCAATGATTTATATATTTATTTTTTTCGTATTTACTTAGTGTTAGTCCTTCAAATCTCACCTTACCTTCATACTATTTATACATTAAGATTGCACGGCTCCTAGTACTAGGACTATTACTAGAGAGACAGCACCACAACTTAAAAATAATGCATACACAATTATTCACAAAAACATTTTCAGTGTAGTATAATTATTATTGTTTAAAACGTTGTACTTATTTATGTAAAATACAAGAAAACGTAAAAAAAATATGAAATTGTTGGGGCATAGGTGCGTAACAGTTGAAAACTACTAGTGTTGGTGAAGCCACGCAAATTTATTCGTATAAAAATAATGTTAGGAATTACCTAGATAGCGGAGTTCCGAACTGGACGCGGTAGCGTACGCACGTGCGCTCCGTGTTTTTTTCGTAACTTACATCGACGTGTCGAGTGAGAATTTTTATTTTTGCTTACGCACCTCTCTGCTATTTCCTTGTGTTTTTTCTGTGTTTTCGTGTGCTGTTCACAGGTCCGAAGTGAGGCAGAGCAAGCCGAGTAAGTTTTTTATAATTTTTCTGCTTCTTTTGCTTTTTTCTAACTGTTATTTCTTGTGTTCTAGAACAAGGTGTCAATCGTTCGTTCGGGTGTCAATCGAAGTCAATCGTATAGGCGGCCGCAAGGCCGGGCTTTGTTACTTTTCGGAGTGACAAAGAGTGCACTTTTCGGTGCGCCGGTAAACCGCACTTTTCAGTTCCTGAAATCGTACTTATCAGTACGCGTCGAGTCTCCGTGAGGTGCTCAAGAAAGAAGTGGTAGGGCTTCCCCCTAGACTTCGTAGGTTCTTCTGTGAGGCATTGCACTTCGCCCACAGCTCTTTTGGTCCGGACTCGGGATAGTCCCGTAAAAACCGTTAAGGCGTGCCCCCCTGCCCCTCAGGTGGGGAGGTTGTTCCGCGTCCCCCTCAATCCACCGGTATGGATCGTAGGACTCTAGATAGGTTCTGCGCCGCTCTTATAGCAAACGGATGCGACGAAACGTCGCTTAGTTCGGTTTACGAGAAATTCGTATCCGAGTCCTCCGAGGACTCGCAATGTACGCCCCGCGTGGCTACATCGAACGCATTTGCGGCTCTCGAGTCCGACTCGGAGTCGTCCTTAGATTCGCCGGATTCGCCGCTGAATCCGGCGGATTGAGCCCGTGCTCCCGCGCCAAGCTCCAGCTCGGATTCCGCTTCCGAGATGGAGCTGGACGAGGCGGCGCCCGCCGTTCCGACCGAAAGACCCGCGTCGATCGCGTTACCCGCGTCCGCGCCCTCTGCGCCCTCCGTGCACGTAGACGACGGTTTTAAAACCGTCACTTATCAAAAACGCCGCGGATCGCGTTTGTCAGACTCCAACCAGGGCTCCGCACGCCCGGTCGAGAAATGCGCCAACATAGATGGCGTTCGCGTGCCGGCTATACCGGCAAACGTAAGACCGCGAGCGCGCAAGCCCAACTCCTCCTCTATCTCGCTCTCGCAGACAGACGCATCGGGTTCCGCAGCGGCTAAGAAGCCCCGGCCACCTCCTCCTGTAACTATTCAAGACAAGGCCCAGTGGACTTCTATCTCGAATAGGTTAAAATCTTTAAAAATCAATTATACGTCCGCCCTTAGCACTCCGGCGGGCATCCAAGTCAAGTGTCCCGCCATAAGCGATCATCGTGCGCTAACTAAATTCCTTAGGGAATCAAAGTTAGCTTATTTCACATTCGCGTTAGAGGAGAAACGACTCCTTCGCGTAGTACTTCGTCGCGTCCCGGCTGAGACCTCAGTCGACGCCGTCACCGCCTCCCTTAAGGAGAAAAATCTGCCGATTCGGGAGGTACATAAGATGTACCACCCACGCACCCGCGCCCCTTACAACATGGTTCTTGTCCTCCTGGACCGTACCTTAGAGGGTAAGGCTATCTTTAGCCTCACCTCACGTTAACCTTGATCTTTTGACCACGTGTACCACCGGTGGCACACGTTAACCTTGATCTTTTGACCACGGGTACCATCGGTGGTACACGATTTGATAAATATTGAAAACGAAAAAATTATTTATGTCAAGTTATGTATCACTACATATTATAAAACAAAGTCGTCTGCCACGCCTGTCTGTCTGTTCGCGACAAGCTCAAAAACTACTGGACGGATTTTCATGCTGTTTTTACCAGTAGCTAAGCTGATTCATGGGGAAGGTTTCGGTATATAGTTTGTTAAGGTTTTTTTTTTATAATGGGCGGGACAATGTCCGCCGGGCCCGCTAGTATTGTTATAATATAATATTGTATGATAATACATCTATTTTTTGTCAAAATATCAAACGGCCTGAAGGAAATGTCAGGCAAAATGGCATGGCACGGAACGTATTAAATTAGTAAGTGAAAATCGTAAAGACAAGAAGTATATACTAGAATAGAAAATAAACTCGCAAAGAGATAACTCATAACGTGAAGGTGGCAGGACAACCTGACTCTTTCCTAATCTAAACATATATTACACACTTCATGTTCTTATTTATTATTTTTATATAGAGATCCATTTGATTATGTATACCACATAACATTATTCCAAAGTGTCTTACTTTGTCTCATTACTACTGCATCTTTTATTATCTTATTGCATACAAAAGGCTTATTTATTATTAAACTTATATCTAAAATTATACATCTAATCAGTCCTTAGAATATTACCTACTACTGCATGTCGCTCGTGTCGTTGTCTTAACGGTACCAAACGTTTCGTCAATTTATAATCACTAACCGTTAGATCAGTTGCGTTCGAATTTCTTAGGATATTTAATTATATTCTAACGAGCAAACATCCTTCTGCTACAAGATTATTAACTTGGACATCAAATACATCCGAAATACGTTGACCATATTTGTTAACAATATTTTCGTGAGGTAAATTGTGACTACAACCCTGCTGTTATTCTAACTACACTATTATAAATAAAAGTATATAATCCTAGTCGTACATATAAGTCAGCATTCTTCAACATCAATCAGTCTTTTTCTTAATTGTTAATGAATGTTTTTGTATCAATAGAAAACAACTTTGTACTTCCTACATTATTTACTCAACATTCAGATACTAAATCGAACCACAGCCTTTTTGTACGAATATGTAAAACATTAGCGCTTACATACGAGTAAAATATCCCACGCACCTAGAAACCACAACCTATATATTAATCTCCTTATGCCAAGGTATACATTCTACGAGACCAAATTAACCACAGCAGCACTATTATATTATAGACCACACGAGGCTCTCTTCGTAATTCTATTTGACACCATTCACGTAGTTATCCTTCTGGAAGCTGTCGAAGAAGTGTTTCATGGACATTTCGTCTTTCGTTAGTTCCGTGTATTGGTACACATTCGGTGTCTGTATGTGTTGATAGCCTAACTTATTCGGATTCACCGCTGGCCATGAGGAGTTGTCTGAGCAGACCGGGTCACTGGAAGAACATTTAGTTTATTGATTCTTATAAAAATATTTTTGAATATTTGGACAAACTGTATTTTCATTAGCAATCTAAATTTTATTGTAGTTTCACTTGCAACTATTTCCGATACAGTTTTCAGAATATATTGAAATGTATATATTTTTAAATCTCGTTTAATATTCTAGGTATAAAATTTAATTTTATGTAAAATGTAGGTCTAAAAAATACCTGAATGTATCTTTAAAATACTAGTTAATTTTTCAGGAAAGTATGTCAAGACTTGCAACTGTCTGTAATTTTATACATCAATAATCATTCATACATCGATCAATAATCAACTCAGTAGTTTCAAAGATCTTCTCTAAGGCTAAGGACCCAAGAAATGGTTTTTAGGCTCTGCGTTCGATTGGCGGGCGACCAGGCGGTCTGGACGTCAACTGATCGTTTAACCACCCGTCTTGCAACCGCCCGTCAAGCGATCATCGACCGACAAGTTTGACATACGTAACCGCGTAAATAACCGGTCACGTGAGTTTACAAATAAAAACGCAGTTCCACAACCACAGCGGGCGCGGGAAAAAACCGCGTCGTGAGTCTTTAGCCTAACAATCATAAGTTTGTGTGACTTATACGAGTATATGTCAGTGTAAACTCAAAAAAGCCTTATAAAATTCCAATGACGTTAGAAGCGATAGGATGGGAATTTAAATTACCTGCATTTCATAAAATTAGTGACAAACATAGTCATCCAGTATTTCATATGGTCATCCCGGTTTCTCGGTGGATAAGAAAAGTGCTTTTCAAGTATTGAATTTACTCTAAACACGTAAGTTAAATCTTCGATATGTCCAGCACCTTCAAATTTCAAATCGTCGACTTTTTTAAATACACTATTATCACCGTCGTACGAGAACTTATAAAGAAATACGGGAGCTATACCAGCTTCAGCCCTCTTCTCTGCTAATCGTAATGCAGGGTACATGAAAAACGAGTCAGAACATAGATTTAAATACTTTTCTATATTCAGAGTGCCGTTGAAGTATCTTTGGATGATTCTCTTTGAGATATCATCGACGACGTCTGGAGTGTTCGAGAAGATTGTATTAACAGGAACCAGTTGGCTGGGATTCTTTTGTATCCGTGATATAATATCTATCTGCTCCATCCTTCTCCGAAATGTCTCGCATTCGGAATTTGTGAATCCTATCAAAAGTGGAATATCACTACCGCGGCCTTTAGCAAACAGAACCTCAGGATCATCATCCAAGATCGTAGTGATTCCCGGTTTAGGAGTTTCGACGACTGGGAAGAAAGTAGTTATGCCAAACTGATCTAAAAGTACATTATTAGCTTCGGTGATCTTCTCTATTGGCATTTCTATAAGTTTTTGATGTACTTCTTCTGGGTCCGTGGAGGTGATGTCAACGAGTGACAGGAAAAGCTTGGTTATAAACTGAGAATAGGCAGGTGATGCAGTGTGGAAAAAAGGTAGACCATTTCCACTCATCAGGATCGCCCTAGAATGAAATACAGATATTACAAATGCTTTTGTCATTCTATGTTTCACGCTCAATAAGACTAATAACAGTTTTTTTAGGTAATAGTATTAGTTTTTTTAACAAAGTCCCAAAGCACATTATCGATTTGCCGGATAGTGAGTTCAAGTACCATGTCAAGCTGGTTTTAATGTGTAAAGGTATTATAGGGTGGATCAATATGCGAACAATGGTGACGTCAGGAAATTACACCTTTCTGTGCATCCGCCAAAAACGAATTTTACTATGTATGTTTGTAAAATTATGTATAATCAAAAGATAAACCAAATTTCTTGCCGGTACTTCTCGATGACTGGGTTGTTAGTCCGAACCGGTAGTAGCTTTAACGTTCGTAAGCTTCTCAGGTCATAAATTAGCTAAAGTATTTTTGATTTTGAATACATTCCGCTAGTGCAAAAGTGACACGTAAAGTGACCGGCGCCCCATGGTACGTCCGGAGAGTCGATCTCCATAGGGACCTGGAGATACCTTCTATCTGGGCGTACATAAAATCACTCACTAGTAGTTATTTCGAAAAAGCCGTGAATCATCCCAGTCCGTTAGGGGTATCCGTCGCAACATACGAAACCGTACTCAATGCCGCGCGTTACAAAAGACGTCCGCGACACATTTTTACCGATCCTCCCGATGAAATAACGGCAGCGAACAATCAGTACCAGCCTGTTTCTCCAAACACACACACGTGCACGCTCACACGCTTACACATAAAGTGGATGGGTTTTTCTTTTTTTTCCCGTATCGAACTGTAATAGTTCAGAATCTTTTCAGATACAAAATACACATAAGAGTTGTTGAGATATGCATGCTTGGTACACATATATGTTTCAACAACTCATGTATGTATGAAATAGTTTAGCTTTAATTTAGGTTAGCTTTGATAGGTCGCGAATTGCATGAACAGGCAACAGCCAAGCCGAGGTGTGCCGTGCACCCTTGAGTGCTGTTATATTTTAGCTGCCGTGCTTTGTTAGAAGTATTAGACGTCCATATAATAACTGAAATCATATAGATTTATGCCACTTAGACTAAAACGACTGCTATCTAGGTTGTTTTTTTTTTCTCGAACTGACTACGCTATTGACCTAGCAAGGTCTTAACAGCTTCACCGGACTACTAAGGCGAGCGCTTAAGGCACTCAGCCGATTTTATTTGGGCAACCCCTAGATAGCAGTCGTTTTAGTCTAAGTGGCATAAATCTATATGATTTCAGTTATTATATGGACGTCTAATACTTCTAACAAAGCACGGCAGCTAAAATATAACAGCAAACTGCCCCCTCAACAAATTTTAATACAGTATCCATTTAGGACTCGATATCGTAGTCCAGTGAAGCTGTTAAGACATTGCTTGATCAATAGCGAAGTCCGAAAAAAAAAAGGACTCGATATGCCTCAATAATTACACTTCATCAAGCAATCAGTGTTTAATCAATTATTTCACTTTATTTATATTACACTTTGAGTACGCTTCACATTAATTTAATAGTTGAATTAAAATGGAAAACAAATAAAAGATAACTTGGCAGCGTCATGATCACAAAATAAATAGTAATTAAGGCCTTATGTTGATAAATTAATACCCACGGCATTATGCATGTTATATTAATGATTATACTATTGGCAACAATGTTGTATTATTGTATGCACTTAAAGTTAAGATGCTATCAAACAATAAAGTATTAACCTCAGCCCGCGACTTCGTCCGCGTCGAATAGTTATTTTGGGTTCAAGAGAAAAAACCCTCGATTTTGAAACATTCTTCATTGGTGCTCCGCCCTTAGTGATCTTAGCGTGATGATATATAGCCTTTAACCTTCCTCGATAAATGAGCTATATAACACTGAAAAGATTTTTCAAATCGGACCAGTAGTTCTTGAGATTACCCCATACAACGTGACAAGCTCACAAACTCACAAACTTTACCTCTTTACAATATGACGATGATGAATAATGAATATGATTTAGCAGCGTGTAGAATTATCTTCGACGAACCGGCACTCGACAGCCCAGCAACAATTACTCGCCGTTGCTCCTAACTCCACTGATTAGGTTATCTATCTATATCTATACATATAATAAAAATGAAGTGTCTGTATATAATATCAAAATATTTTTTTTTTACTCAATGGGTACGGAAGTATACACGCTAGTAATAAAAAAAATGCAATTTTTAAAATTTTTGTCTGTCTGCCTGTTTGTTTGTTCCGGGTAATCTCCGAAACGGCTGGACCGATTTTGACGGAAATTTAACTGGCAGATAGCTGAAATTACAGCGGGTTACTTAGGTTACTCTAAATTAGACTAGCTATTAACCGCGGCTTCACCCGCAGTGCTATATCCAAAACGGTTGGACCAATTTTCACGGAACTTGTACTAACAGATAGCGAACATCATAACAAGTAATTTAGTCTATTTTAATTTAAACTAGCTGTTAACCGTGGCTTCGCCCGTATTGCTGCGTCCACAACGGTTCGACCGATCTTCACGAGACTTTCACTGGCAGATAGCTGATCTCATAAGAAGTAATTCAAGCAATTTTAGTTTATACTAGCTGTTAACCGTGGCTTCGCCCGCAGTACTGTCTCCACAACGGTTCAACCGATCTTCACGAGACTTTCACTGGCAGATAGCTGATCTCATAAGAAGTAATTCAAACAATTTTAGTTTATACTAGCTGTTAACCGTGGCTTCGCCCGCAGTACTGTCTCCACAACGGTTCAACCGATCTTCACGAGACTTTCACTGGCAGATAGCTGATCTCATAAGAAGTAATTCAAACAATTTTAGTTTATACTAGCTGTTAACCGTGGCTTCGCCCGCAGTACTGTCTCCACAACGGTTCAACCGATCTTCACGAGACTTTCACTGGCAGATAGCTGATCTCATAAGAAGTAATTCAAACAATTTTAGTTTATACTAGCTGTTAACCGTGGCTTCGCCCGCAGTACTGTCTCCACAACGGTTCAACCGATCTTCACGAGACTTTCACTGGCAGATAGCTGATCTCATAAGAAGTAATTCAAACAATTTTAGTTTATACTAGCTGTTAACCGTGACTTCGTCCGCAGTGCTATCTCCAAAACGGTTAGACTAGTCTTCACGAGACTTGCACTGGCAGATAGCTGACTTTACAAAAAGTAATTTAATTTATTTTAATTTTGACTAGCTATTAACCGTGGCTTCGCCCGCTGTGCTATCACCAAAACGGTTAGACCGAGTTTCGCGGGACTTTCACTGGTAGATAGCGAACCTTATAAAAAGTAATTGAGGTTATTTTATTTTAGACTAGCTGTTACCCGCGACTTTGTCTGCGTGACATTTTGCAAGATTTCAACTCATTTTTAATTTTTAATAAGACATATAATTATCAGCTTATTGTTTATAATTCGACATTATAATTATTAATAACTTTAATGATATAGAGGTCTTCCTAGTAAGATCTTAGATTGTAAAAGTAAGATTATAACGTATTATACAGTGTAAGTGAGCACTGAAGTAGTTGTATTGTGGGTTAAGGTTCCTAATATGTTGCTGATGACAAACCTCATTTGACACGCTGTTAGTATTTATATATCTAATGTACACGTTACATATTACTGTAAGTGGCGTGCGTGTCGTACTTACTTAATGCTTTTAAAGAGCATATCTATAATTGTACATAGTCTCACAATTTTATAATACGAATAAAAAAAAAAGCGTGCGGAGCTGCGAGTACAGCTAGTATAAAATATGATTGATGCTCTATACCCAAAGGTATGAAGGGGTATACATGCTTAAGTCAATAAAATTTGTACATGAGTAAAATAACGAGAACTTTTATTGCTAAATTTTTTACGTTCTATTTTTAACTTTAAAATTATTATTTTTTACAAGCATGAGAGATTGACCGCACAGTATCTGGGATTGGAATTTGGAAAAAAAAATGATTCTATTTAATTTATTTTAAAACTATTTTATTAATTATGTTAATATTTATTGCGAAAAACCTGATTTTTTTTTTCAATTAATTATAAATAATTAAAAATTGTTTTTCTAAATCACGTGACGGTGAACGCACCATGATTGGTCACCATACTTGTGACGTCATAATGTTAAAGCAATTCCATAATAGTACAGCGTTTACAGCTATTGTGCTTGACTTGACAAAAGTATCTCCAATTTAATACAAAAATACGATTAGTTAGCTGTGTGGTAAAGGATTTATAAATAATTAAATAAAAATACATAGATTATTACCCATAGAAAATATGTTAATGCTACGATTCTAAAGGTTATGATTTGGAGCCAAGTTAAAAAAAAATATTACTGAACTCTACTTATTCGATTTGTACACTTAGATAAATAATAATTAATAAGAATATTATTATGAAATACTTACATCGAAATGATAAAAAAAAAACGATTTTGTTTTGAGATAATCTCGGTGCACTGCAAACCATTTCTTTCGACGTTTTCAGCTTGTGAAACATTTAAAAACATTTTTTGGGGAGTTGTTTTTGTAATATTCGTACATAATGGTACGAAACAAGAGCGATAAGTTTTAAAGTTAGACATTTTCGATATATTTTTCAGTATTTAACAATGACAACAGAATTTAATAGATCAAAAGTGAAAACATTGTACTTATTATCTCTGTATGGTATGGGTGAAATCTAACATTATGACGTCACACGGTCTCGGATTCGTTCGGGAGTTGTCGGCGGGTCTTCGGTACTGGATTCAAAAATTAATTTTTATTTCGATACGACTTTTTAATTATTGAGAAAAAATAAATGTTTTGTTATAAAACTTATATATGATCTTTCCATTTATCACAAAAAAAAACAAATACCGAATTGCGATCTATCATCGGTCCCCGCTGCTATGAAACAATGAGTATAGTACCATTTAAGAGTTGCAGAGCCACGCTGAAACTATTATTGGTTTCAGCATGAATGGGTCGGGTAGTTTGGGGTAGTACCACCCTCTCATAGAAAACCGACGTGAAGTAACAGTGCTTGCATTGTTGCGTTTCGTTCGGTCAGTGAGAACGCCAGAGGCTCACCTCCCTTCCCCTCTCCTCTCCCCCTCACTCCTTTTCCCCCAAACACAGGCTGGCAACGCACTTTCCATTCCCCTGGTGTTGTTAGTGTCTATGGACGGTGGTGATCACTTAACATCAGGTTACTCACAAGTTCGTTTGCCAGTTATGACATTAAAAAAATAGCTGAATCTAAAGTGGCCGGCCCCGGAACGTGATAAGCCAAAATTGAGACGCTCTAACTTTTTGACACTTTAACTCTATCATCATGGAGAAAGCGACCCAGTCGGGTTATAGAAAACCCTAATACCCTAAGTTTGCATGCTGGCTTCAGACTTGCTGATCCCGAAACATAACATTTTTTTTTATTAACTACGCTATTGACCTGACCTGATTCACAACTTCACCGGACTATAGAAACACAACTCGCCTAAGCGTACCACTCCATAGTGGTACTTATAGTAGTCAAATTTAATTTATACTTTAACGTAATCGGGTTTATTTTCATTTTTTTTTTAAATATAATTGTTCACCGTATTTTATTAAATGCGTCGTTGCACATCAACGATTTAAGTTTATGGCTACGATGTTTAGCTTAGTTATTTTTAACACTATGGATGAAGCCCCGTGTTGTGAAGGATTTTAAAAATATACAATTCACGTAAATAAACCACACGTAGACTCCGAACAATTATTTGTGGACCACAAACTTACCTGTTCTGTGTTGGATTAAAACTCACAACATTCAGAACGGTGGCAGCACCGAGAGCCAAGTGAGTACTTTTTTACCTAGAGATAGTAAAATTCTATTCCATTCTTAAAAAAGGTAATATATCAAACTAATATAATTACCCTAAACTTATGAGGTCCTGTAGGTGCAGTTGCATATGGGATGTTGTAAAAGGAATATATATCTCCATCTGGATCTAAATATCCGCGTACAGGGCCCTGCGTTGTGTTCACGACTCGTGATTCTACATTTTCACATTTCCCTTGAAGCGCAAACAAGAGCACACTTAAATTCACAAGCACCAAGCATCTCTTCATTATGATAAAGTAATACAGAATGAACGAAATCGAGTTGCTGCCTTACCTAATGATTATTACAATACAACTTTCAGCATTTAGTGTTGCTCGTTAGATATTACAATTTAATTGATTTATGATTAATACGAGTTTGATCTTATCGTTTAATAGACACAATTAGTGAATTCGATTATTATTATACCACACACATATTGTGTAAACGTACTATGTGATATTAGAAACAAGGTTTATTGCACATTTCAGCCATACGAAGTATTAAAAATCTGTAATGACTTTTCTGCGTTTTATTACATTTTTACACGGTCTGATTGAACGCTTATTAATTTCTCAAGAGCTTAGTTTCTTATTGTGTCACGTATCAGTGGAAGACTGAATAGCTTTTTTTTTATATGACCCGACCTAGTATGAATCAATCAGTGGTCATTTCCAATTGCATATTATATAATTATTTAAAAGTGCCTTCAAGCCAATATATCATTCACTTGCCCGAATATCACTACAACTAAAGCAGACTTAGGTTTTTTGATGCTTGAAAGTAAGATACAATAAAATTTGAAATAATATTCAAATGTTAATATCCTAGCTTTATTACTTCCGGCTGTACATTGTTTTCTTTGATATATATAAAATTATATATTAATTATTATCTTACATATCTTTATCAATTTACTTATCAATTTAATTATTATCAAGATAGATACAATGATAATAATGCGACAAATTTTATACAAAATACAGTGATTGTAATACGTTTCATTATTTTAGTTTTTTTTTCTCGAATTGACTACGCTATTGGCCTAGCAAGGCCTTAATAGTTTCACCGGACTACTTATTATTTTAGTCACGAAGGCGTTACTTTAAATAATGTACTTTACCAAATAATATATTTAATATTTCAACACTTCCTACTTACGATGTATAGGCATATTTGGCAGAATATAATATCAATAAAATTTTGAACATAGATTTTTGATGATCGTAAAGTCAAAGCGCCGAAGCTCAAAATGCACGACAGCTAAATAAATATAATTACTATTTCTATACAGCAAATAGATTGGTTTAACCATTTAGCTGTAATAAAAACTTTGTCAAATGTAATGTTTGTAGAGAGATTTGAGTTTCACTGGACAACAATTGTGAGGAACGAAAGATAAATACGAGGGTTAAACAAAACTAATAAGAATAAAATAGTGAAGTAAACAAAGGTACATTTACCAGCAGAACCTATTTATGAATTATCATCATCACCAGCCTGTAAGAGACCCACTGCAGGGTCACAGACCTTTACCCGAAGGGAGGTATGGGCATAATCCACACACCAGCCCACGACATATTGGTGATTTTAAACTCCGAGAAATCCCCAGATATGGTGGTACTTACTACAAGAACATTTCTCAGAGTCTTGTTTCCTTCATCATCAGCCGATAGTGTTACCAATTGATAGTTTAAATTGTTTAAGTTAGTAAATCTATGAGACATACGAAAAATTCGTTGGTACATGCTGGGGTTCGAACTTCCGGATATCGGATTGTTATTCCACTGGTCAAAGGCAAAGGTAAAAGAGTTCTGTACCTTCTTTTTCTCAACCAATTTTCTTTATTTCGTTTCATATTTCTACTGACGAGCTTTAGAGATAATAGTAAATGCAGATCCTCACGTAGCGATTTACCCAACGTTACACCAACTCTATATTTAAGACAACCATTATGTAAAATAGTAAATACCATTTTTATTCTAATGAATGCTAATTGTTTTTTCCGTATTCATTAATTCGTAAATATTATAATATTTATAATAATAAGAATATATTTTAATTATAGCTCTCCTCATCATTCAGCACCTGATTTAATTGTCAACACATTATTTATTTTTATGTCTTTACGCATTAAATTATTTCGATAAACTTTTAAATTATAAAATAATAAGTTACTAGTTGTTAAAAATATTATCAAATACGACATCACGAATTCTGACTATATCGAACTTTAGTCAAATAACCATAAAGAAAAGATTTCACAGAGGAGAAACCGGCAAGGGAGTTCAATTCCCTCGCTTCCATCGCGTTAAAGCAAATCCAGGCTGAGCTGAACGGCGCGGCGTCTGCGTGTATTTGTTTGAATATCCATTTACTTTAGTTGTGCCGCTTAAATTTAATCGTGCATTGGGCTAAACTAAACAGCCTGGCGTTAGAGAGAAGCGGTTTATCGTTTCGAATCAAATTGTTTTGAGCCTACTAAGAATTTTCGAAATCATCTCGATAATGGAAATCATCCATGCATATAAAATTATTTATTTGATATATATCTGAAATTAGTAAACTCCGACATCGTTTACCCGAGCATCATGAAGGAATTGACTCACCAAAGGGTTTTTTCGAGAAAACGTTATTATTATATACATTAGCTAACTTCCTCGACTTCGTTTATTATGTTAACCGTGCCATTTACGTAGAGAGGAAAAAATCATAAGCACCACACCGCTTACCCCACTTCTCCACGGCAATAAAAACAAACATCACTGAACGAATAGTTCTTTTAAAAGTTGTTTTTTTTAAACTTCAGTAACTTTATATTAAATGAAGCTATCAAGATAATTATTTTTTAGATAAGGACCAAGTGTCTAAGAAGGATCACTAAAGAAGTTCGAAAGAAATCCATTGAGTATCCGTAAGATTTTAAGGAATTAATTTATGGGGTGTAAGGGGTCTCGAATAACATAGGAGTGTAAGGGGTGTCGAATAACATCGAAGACTTGAGACATCCAAGCCAACCTCACCTGCACGTGGTGCACCCTGCTGAATAACGGACGAGGCAATGACGAAAGCGGGGTGGTAGGGTTTTACAGCCCGACTGGGTCGCAACCACCATGTATATGGCGAAAAAGCCCGTCATAGTGATTCGCTTCTGCAGGTCGCGTTTCGGGATCAGCCTGTGCATAACCAGCCTTTCGCAGGCCGGCATGACAGCGGCGACCGGCGATGGATAGTGTGTCACTCGGTGGTCGCCATTGTTTCTGGATTGTACTGTGCTTACTATAAGGCACAGTGCAGTCATTTTGCCATGCTAAAATAAAAAAAATAAAAAAATGTTTTTTTTAATATTTCACAGTTACATCATACCAACAATGTCAACCGCCGTCAGGTTTAGCGATCAACCAAGGAAAAGTTTATAATTCTTTTAGTTGTTTTGGCTACTAATATTTAGCTCATTCTATTACTAGTTTCAGATTTATATTTTTCATGCACACCTCGCACAAATAAAATTAAACCGTTTTTGTTGCAATGAGACGTGGTATCGACCAATTAATTCCAGGCTGAAGTGCAAAGTAACGTTCACTATAATATTTAATGATGGATTTTCACAAAGTAAAACCTTCTTTAATCAATAATCAAAAAACTTTTAATTATAAATAAATTGAAGGTCATATTTAAGTCAAGAGTGTTTTTAATCGCCGACTCAATTTAACTCATGCGCTATCTATAGCATAAGGCTTAACTGAATTGATATAAACGTTAAATAGATAATGTACAAGAAATACGCATTATATAAACTAATCTTACCATTATTTTTTTTTAATTACTACTTCTAATTATTCGTTAAATAAATATATTAATTATTGGAGAGAAAAACACATTACATGTAGATGCCGCTTACATGTAAAGTTTCAAACAAAATTAGAATCGGACGATTACTACGGATTACATTCATCGACGAAGTTAGATCAAGGGCCTCGACGGTAGTACGATTTCCTTACGAAGGGTTTATTAAAGTCATTCAAGTTTATTCACAAGTAATGGGAACGATACTGTACTTTTACTATTTGATCGCATAATACGCTTAATCGCTCATTGGTCACTAATGGAAAGCAGATGATACCTGTAGAACTCACTTTGGGAAAATAATCTTCACGAATGGCATAGCGGTTTAAGCGCTAATGTATGTTATAGGATCAAAGTTTATATACGACAATTAATTTAGATCCACATATAATTCAACGTCTAGTTAAATGTAGCCTGTATTATAATAAATAAACATTTCCACGTCATACTTTTTGGTCGCTCTGAAAACAATGTCAAAATATTGTTATAGGAATTTAAAATTAGCATTTATTAACCCTTAACTTGTTTCAATATTATACGCATAATATAACATGTTTTTAATTAATTATGATTCAATTATCTATTTGCCTATAATATTAAGTACCATATGACGTGGCAATATAACCACCACGCTTCAACTATCAGAAGATTTTATATGTGAAATGACTGTTGTGTAGTCTTTAGTCTTTATCCCAAGGAGGGTTGATGTCAGGCAGGCGGCCGATCGTAAAAATGAAGCCAAATCATATACCACAACATGACAAACATGTTGTACCGACCCTACTTATGTGGGATAAGGGTAAGAAGAAGAAGAAGACTGTTGTGTAGTCTTTGTAGACGTATTGATAGGTAATTTAGAAAAATCTGTTTATTTTAATTGAGCGAATATATACATACATACGAGATATACATATATAATATTTGCAAAAGATTAAAGATAAAATTGAAAAGGCAATAAAAATTAAATGATTACTGTAGTAACAAAAGTAAAAAATAGAAATGAACAGTGGTAACTAAAAAACAAAGGTGTAGAAAATAATAATATTAATAACAATTCACCATAAAAATAATAATAACAATTCACCACACTATGTATTTGTCAGTTATAATTAGCTACATGTTTTCAAATGTAACTCATGTAGCACCTGGCCGGAGGCACTCAAAGGTGATCGCGTACTTTAATTGAATGATCCACCTTAAACAGTATCTGCTTCTATCTCTAAGGTATACCTTATAGCATATACTATGTAGATATTATGCGTGTAACTACAAGTGTTTTTGTAAATGAAATACGTTCGTATTAAACAAATAATTCGTAATAAATATTTATTTATAATGGGGCAACGCCTTTCATAAATACATTATTTTTCGAAATGGATGCGTTTACAAATAACAAATATCTACAACAACAATAAATTGAAAAAATAACAAATATCAACATGAATGAAAATAGAATAACATGTAACTGACAATAACGAAACTATTCTGAATGCAATTTTACTACAATTAGCACTCACACTAAAACACCAGTGGAGTCGCAAGTGCGTTGCCAGTCTGTGTTTGAGGGAACGGAGAATGGGCAGGGGGAGTGGGGAGGGGAGGAGAGAAGAGTGGGGAGGGGAGGGGAGAAGAGAGGGAAGGGGAGGTGATCCTCCGGCGCTCTCACTGGCACCGAACGAAACGCAACAATGCAAGCACTGTTACTTCACGTCGGTTTTCTGTGAGAGGGTGGTACTACCCCGGGCGAGCCGACCCTTTCATGCTGAAACCAATAATAGCTTCAGCGAGGCTCTACCACCTTCAAAATATATGACATAATAATAATACACATAATATAATATGGACGCCTCCTTTTTAAAATTCATACGCTATAGACCTATATTAGGCATATGCTTTGTTTTTGTTCTTTTTATTGTTGGTTTTAATAATTATACGTGATTATTGAAGTTGTATCCTCAGTAATATGATAAATGCGAAAATGAGTTTCTTTTGGATGACGACTTTGCCGATACCGCTGCCCTAGGATAGATCAAAGCTACATTAATGCAAGTAAAGCCACGGACAAAAGCCAGTTTAATATTTAAAAAATTGCGTGTCTCTATTTTTTTATATTTGAATAGTTCGATTTGAAAATTATTTTTTATAGAATTCATGCTTCACATTATATAGGTAGGGATTCAAAGAATTTGAATTTAAAATTTACAGAACAAAACACAATTCATTGTTCGTGTTTAAAATCAGTCACCCTTTTTGCTGTTAATAATGGTTTCATTTGTGAACGAAAACGTGAAGGGATTATATAAAACATTACGCAATAGTCATTAAAGTAATGACAGCACTAATTTTAATGGGACATTAATAAATAGAGCTAATAGCGATTTTCTTGCAACTGGCTGTTATTCATTACAGACGTTGGTCATGTGCAGGAAACAAGCGCGCAATTCGGTTAAACACATTAAACACAGGGTGAAAGTTTAAAGAGTAGCATAATTCAAGGAAATCATAGTTCATGGTCACATTTAACATATGAAATAATAATATCAAAACAAATACTAATAAACAACAAAAATAACCTTATTTAAACTCTTTTCTATGACTTTTAAAAGTGTGGACACACAGTGAAGATGAATCGCGAGGTTGCATCCAGGGTTAATAACCTTAACATTACGTAACGCGTAAACTATCATTTTCAACGGAGGGACGTGGTAGCATGCATGCTGAATGTGAACAGGCGCGTGATCTCCCGCGTCGGTATTTATTACACCAGCTCCTCGTCTATGTCTCCTCGTCATCGTAAACTATATTGTATATCAGTTTTGTTTTAATTATTTATATTAAGCACCCATTGTTTTAATTGATTTAGAACCAGAAACGACTAATGAGCGTCCTGTAAAATATTACTAGCGACTAACCAGTCGCGCGATATAAACGCTATCTAAAACTGCGCCACGAGGTTTAACAATAGTGTTCAAGTGATTCTTTTATGTCAATAAAAACGAAGGAAAAAACTAAGAAAAGGGACTGATTAAACATGTGCTGTGTGCAAGTTTATAAAAAACGGTAGTAAAAAGTAAACACTTTATGCTAGTTGGTTTTACGAGCAATATAGTCCGCGAACTCCGTGGTTTTTGCAAATTTCCAATGCTCACCGCATTTACTGAAGTCGTAAGTTATGTGGTTCCGATATTTTAATAGTTGAAGAGTGTATTTCGTGTCATACAATATAATTGTTTGGTAGGCGACAAATAAAAAAGAAATTGTTTACATTATTTAAAAAAAAACCTTTATCAACTAACTTTATGATTACATAGGCGTGGGCAACTACAATTCTAAGCTAAAACTTAACCAAAAAGCGTCAAAAGAAGAACAATTTCAATAAACTTAGATGAAATCTAAGCCTACGCTTAGATTTTAACCTTAAAATAACTTGTCGCGACTAGCAGCAAAATGAAAAAAATCGATGCTAAAACGCCTTTTGTATGCGGCAGTTTCATTTTATAATAATGGAAGGATTTCTGTTAATCAATACACATCTCACGCGGTTGTAACATATATATATATTATATCCCATCCCATTCGATATACTATTTGTATTCATATATCTAATTTACACGTTACATGTTACAGTTGGCGAGCGTGTCGTAGTTACAAATGTTTTTGAGAAAGCTTTTCTGTAATGTACACATCCACTCACAATTTTACATTTCTTTAACACATTTTTTAAAAAGCGCGTGCTGAGCCGCGGGTAACAGCTAGTTGTAAAATAAAATTACGAAGCGAATTGAATAAAGATCAACTGATTGGTGTACTTTGTATTTTGCACTTTGATCAATCTATAATTATAACTAAACTGATTTGCTATTGATTGATACACTGATTACTGTGAATCATTATTACAGGTAATCTAGAAAAATATTGATAATGTCAGTAAATGATAAATTAATTGTAGGTATAACTTTTATATACGTCATCATCTCGGTTATACTTTCAGTATTGAAATAAAAACAAATTGAAATGAATGTGTTACCTATTTATAATACTAAAACGTTCAATCAATAAAACTTCTAAATAAGATAAGGAAGAATATTGCTAAGTTGGTTATGCCTGGTCCTTCGTCAAGGAATCCTCAAACAAACAAGCACTGAGCTTACGTAATATAGTAATAATGCTATTGCCTGACCTTCGATTCGTTTGTTATTTTCGTAGAATTAAACTTGACTTTGTAGGTGGTAGAGCCACGCTGAAGCTATTACCGGTTTCAGCATGAATGGGTCGGCTCCCTCGGGGTAGTACCACCCTCTCACAGAAAACCGACGTGAAGTAACAGTGCTTGCATTGTTGCGTTTCGTTCGGTCAGTGAGAGCGTTGGAGGCCCACTTCACTTTAAGAGAAATATATTCAGTTACACAGAGATGTTCATCATAGTTTTGTAGAAAGACGTGATAAAGGTGCCATTAATTGAAACTAAGGAAAAGCTTTACGCAGTCGCCGATGATTTAATTATAACGTTAAAATAGAAAATAGTTGACGCACCACAGAACCTCTAGTCTTATATAGAATACCTCAAGTACCTCTAATAATCATTACATAGTATAAAACAAAGTCCCTACCGCTTCTGTCTGTTCGCGATAAAGTCAAAAACTACTGAACGGATTTTCATGCGGTTTCACCAGTGAATAAAGTGGTTCATGAGGAACGTTTTGGTATAAAATTTGTCAAGGATTTTTTTTACAATCAGGGCGGGACAACGTCTGCCGGGCCCGCTAGTACTCTAATAAAGTAATTCGTTGTTCATTCTCGATTTTAGTATTTTTGTATGAACAATATCCAAATGATTCAACGGTCGTTCGTATTTCAAACATAACGAAATTATTTATATTGCTGAATGACAGATGGAGCTACGTTCGTATCATCGAAATAATTTACCTACATACCTACGTATGTGTTTGAGTGAGTCCCTGAATTGTTTGGTTTCACTTTTGGAAACGGTGGGAGTCGCTGTAATTGGGATTTTTAAGGTAACTAAGGTGTTAAAGGTAAAAAGGTGACTACGATTTTTCGAGTTTGGAAATACAATTGGAAACGGTAGATAGCCGATTTCACGCAGACGAAGTTGCGCGGGTCATTATGTAAAAATTTAATGCCACGTGTTACCGTACGAAAGAGAATGCTCTTTAAATACATGATACACGGAAAAGGTATAAAATTATTGATAGGATACTTCTTCTGATATATAAACGACCGTTTACGAGTTGATAAGAAGCAAAGTTTACTTATAGTTGTTCATTCACTACATAACTAAATGTAAATCATTGAACAGTCAATAGTGGATGCATTTTGAATGTAATTATGTAAAAGTGGTGTACGTACATTTATCTATACTTTATATTTTACACGGTTAATATTTAAACTTTTTATGTACTCGAGCCAGAGGTCTTCTTAAATTGTAGTTATTATACCTACCGAGGTTGTGTTAATCACTATAATTCTCAATCAGACGCTACAGTGAACGAATCCATTACTCGATATTGAGAGCAATCGTTCCGAACGCTGCTCAATGACCTGCCACTGACCGTTTCAGCTTTCCAATTTTCCGCGTGTCCGCCACACTTGTCGCTGGATGGTACTTTCATTGCTCACGTCACTTTAACAGATTAGCGTGAAAAACAAACCCGCAGCGAATAGATTTAATGCGACGATAATATTTTATACAAGTGTTATCTTACAAAATATATTAATAAATAAATTATTTAAACATTATTAAGTTAATAAAAATGACATAGTTTTTTTTACTGCGGCAAAATAGAGAAATATTTAAACATTTCAGATACAGAAAACCTGATTTTAAAATCTTGAATTCTTTTATTAGAAAATAGTTTTTTCATAGTATGTTTTTGTTTTAGCATGAATTGCCCATGAATATAAATGAGACCGCTACCTAATTAATTACTTATGCTACATATTTCTACTATTTCATTTCATTGTATTGGAATGGAAAAAACACGTAATTAGCGAACAGCAGAAGCTGATCTTTAAGAAAAGGTTAATGATTCCTTAAATAATTTTCCTGCATCACCTACAGGTTCGAATTTCCCCATATTATCTCAGTTAAAAAATCTCTCTGTAAATAAGTATAACGTATAATTGTATCGCAATAGCTAATATTAACATAAAATTAATAGTTTCGACATTATGTGTGCAAGTTAAAAATATATTAGTTACAACAATGCTTAAACGTTTGAGTTTTTTGTGGGAGGTTTACTTGAAAGAGTTAAATCTGAAACTAGTAATAGAAAGAGAAAAATATTCATAACTTTAACGAAGTAATACAAATTTGAAATAGTTTTTAATGATTTTTTAAACTTTATAGGTAGTATTATTAAGATCTATCCTCAGATTTCCTATTGTTTCACTCTGTTTTTATGTGGCTTTATCTATTGGTAGCACAATTTAATTAGAAATACAATATTTAAATGGCGTTTTCGTTTACTTTTGTGGGCTCTTTACGCCATATAGTATTTAAATGCTAACAGGTTATACAACGATGTACCTATATAATCTATGACAAAAAGATATACTGGACTAACAAAAAATAATCATTTACGTAAAAGGCACTATATTACAGAATATCCTGCTCCACTAGGCTGATCTATGTGAATATCTGATCCAATTGAACTACCGTTGTTTGCCCTTGCGTTCACATCATTTATGACGCGTGATCTATGGAATTCATAGCCAAAATCCAAATAATTAAGAATGTATGTATGTGAAGTAAACATTCTAAAACTAGGGGGAGTTTGACTCTTAAGTGAAGCTGCCGGAACACAGCTATTGGTGTACCATGCTATGGTTACATTACAATACTTACATTCACCGAAGACTCCAGTTTATTCGCTAAGATTCGAACCTACGTCGATCAACGCGATGCCCCGAACACGCTAACCACTATTCCATTGTCGCTAAACCTCTGTTGTACCCATTTTTATTTTATTTTTTATGTCATAGCATGCAAATGAACAGGTAGGTCACCTAATGTTAAGTGATTACCACCGTCCATAGACACTAACAACACCAGGGGATTCGAAAGTGCGTTGCCAGCCTGTGTTCGAGGGAAAGGGAGGGAGGGAGGAGAGGAGAGGGGAGGAGAGGAGAGGGGAGGGGAGGTGGGCCTCCGGCGTTCTTACTGTCCGAACGAAACCCAACAATGCAAGCAACGTTACTTCACGTCGGTTTTCTGTGAGAGGTCTTACCCCGGGCGAACCGACCCATTCATGCTGTAACCAGTAATAGCTTCAGCGTGGCTCTACCACCTACTAAAACCTACTGTACTACAAACAAACTGTACCTACTCAGATCTACTCTCATGTTCAGGATTACTCATTTGGAATATTATCCCATCCCCCCTTCTTATGTTTTAATTTTAAGTGAATGGTAAAACTGTATATCGACCCAATAACAAGTTTCAACTAATTGTTAACACGATTAGATGAGGGAAAATTAAATGAAGAATACAACACAAAAATCGTTTTCTGGTTCACTGCATTATTATCTATACTAATATTATAAAGAAGTAAAGTTTGAGTTTGTGAGATTGTAGGAGGTAATGTCTATATCTACAAAACCGATTTTGAAAATTATTTTACCAATAGAGAGCCACGTTATTTGTGTCTATATGCTATATATTAACCCGAAAAACGAAGACTTTTTTGTGGTAGTCGGATTTGCAAAGTCGGAGAAAAAACGGTCGAACGAAAACGTTTCTTACGAACGCTGCCTTAAGGATGAGAGATATATGATTGAGTTCTAGAGAAAAGTTGTAGAGCTGGATAATTCCTCTAAAAAGTCAGCGACAGCATTTGTCTAACTTTTATATATAAGTCACAAAAAGTAGTTTTTTATATTATAAAATAATTTAAATCGTTAAGTGATGTTTATTGGTCATATTATCAACAACAATTATGAACTCATATCAATATGTAATGATATAATAACTGAGCCACAACAACGCGTGACCGGGTCAGCTATATATACTTATAAAGATATATTTTATTTACATGTACATTTTTAAAGTATATCAATTATGTATCAGCGAATGCATTCTTTTAAATAGAAAAATACAAAGGAATATGGAAAATGAAATAGCCATTGTTGCATAAATAAGTTTTTATTGTTGCAATTCATTAAAAAAAACTAATAACGCTTACATCGCTCAACAACACGTATATATCATCATATTCTTAAACTGCAGAATGCTTCAGCGACAATACTAATCAATAATACCTAATAATAAGATTGTTACATATTCATAATTTATTGAGAAAAATAATGCATTACATGTATGTTCAAATTATTAAATCGATTTAAGTATAAATACAATCTTATGATGTTCAATCCTCAGACATGTTCAATGTTATCTGTTCTTCAACGACATTTTGACATATTTTGATATGTAATATTTGACAATTAGTTCGTGTTACAAAAAATCGTATAGAAACCTCTGTTACTAAATTTAAAAAAAAAAACAATACAATTCCAAAAACTACTAGTTCTAGGCATGAAAATAACAGCTATTTTTATGTAGTCCTATAGCAGTGATATAAAATTACATCTCTGCTATTTCACAGGTGATAAAACAACCTGCTATATTTTATACGTGACAATTATTCTTACTATGGATACATTTTTTTTAAATGTCGTAGCAGACAAACGAATATGTGGGTCACCTGATGTTACGTAATCATTACCAATCATTAGACACTAACACCACCAGAGGAGTCGAAAGTGCGTTGCCAGCCTATGTTTGAGGAAGGGGAAAGAGGGGGATTTATTAGCAAGTTTTTGTATACTACGATTGTAATTATGTAATGTAGTGACATGAAATCATACTCTTATCAGATGTGGCAGGAGATTTGGGTGCAAACTATAATATTATATCACAAATTATTTATCACGTTAAAAAGAGCAGTGATATACGAAATGTTCCATGCCTAGTATTTTAAAATATTGCTAAGACATTAAAAGCATAAATAAATTTAAAATACTGTGATACTGAACATAAGCCAATGGCTATATAACGAACCAATTAGCGAATGCTTAATATGCAGCAAAAGATTATCATAAGCGTGCTGATGTTTTCTCAATTATAAATAAAAATCATAACTGAGCTGATACACCTTTATAAATTTAAATCCTGGCAATACTGTACATAACTTTATTAGGCTGTCATGAAACTCATTTATTACCGACCTCTATAGATAAGTACTATTTTAAAATACAATATATTATAAACAACATATTTACAACTTATTTTTACTTAAGTATTATTAATTAGGTAATTAGATATTTTACAGATCGTAGATATGGTAGCTTTAGTAAAGGGAATAATGTATTTTTCATATATTATATTCTTATTCATAAGATATAATTACAATATGTCATCGTATTGCGTTGTTTTAGTTATTTTATATTTTAAAGTTGACGCTGAATGCCAAAGAGTCGGTTTACTTTACAGTGTAATATATTTTAAGTAGGTCAGGGGAAAATCAAATAATAAATATACAAAGTAAGTATTAGACATCTGAATATCATTCCAAATTATGAAAGCTCGAACAAACGTTTTTATAAGATCGCAAGTGGTCCCATAGTATACTTTTACAATAAAAATTATTTTAAAATTACATCCAAATTAAAGTTTTACGATTATTTAAAAAATAAAATGATAATGTTTTATAAAGTACTAGCTGTATACCGCGAATTCACTCAGGTGCAATTTGGCGAAAAAAAAAAATTATTCAGTGTAACCGTGTGCGTCGGACACTGTTTCTTCAGTTTATTCTATTGGAGCGTAAAGTAATTTTTTTAAAATCTATGTTGAAAGTCTGAGTTACTCCTTATAGGATTAGGTAACTGCCAGTCAAAGCCCCGTTAAAATCGGTTCAACCGTATCGGACACTAGCCGGTAAAAACAGACAAACAAAACTTTTGAAAAATATTTTTTTGTTTTTATTACCGTTTATACTTTCACAGCATTTTAGTGAAAAGCTGTTATTTTAACATTAATATAAATTTCAATTTTATTTATTTGTCTCGTTAGATTCAATTACGACACACAGCATGACATATTAAAAAGCGTTAGGCAACAGCAGTTACACGATTAAGTCTTAAGGAATACATTTTATAAACATACATTTAACAATATTAGAGATCAAACATACGCCCAGATAAAATGTCACTGTCAAATCACGTACGGAATGAATAAAATCACATTTCACTTATTCAATAAATATGATACAATGACGTCATAATTCCGATTTAAAAATGATTACCAAAAGCACGTGTTTTGAGTTTACAATACATAGGTATGTTTCATAAGAAATTAAGAGGAAATGCGAACAGCGTTTAGTCCATACAAACATATTTTCCTGTTCTATTACTGAATAATGGCACCAGAGCAAATATTTTTTAAACAACATACTCTTATTTTTTAATTTATTGATGGATATATAGATATTTATTGATTTTTAATATAAATAAACTGAAGTAGATGCCTTTTGAAATGACTAAAATTATTCTTTATTTCCAAATTATTATTGTATTCTATTTCTTTCAATTATTTTTAGTTTTAAATAAAACAATTTATTTCCACAGCTAAAGATAACATAAATAACCTAAAGTCGTTTTGTTTGTTTTTATAAAGTTTTAAGATTGGTTCACTTTTGGTGGAGGAAGCGGGTAAATATGGAATTACCATTTCGTCTATTTACATAAGTATAGTCCGTCCGAGTTATATTTGTTTCTCTCAAACAATGTATAAAGAAAGTAGCAGAAGTTATAGAGGTGATCATTCTTCCAAAGTATAATTATTATACTTCTATGTTATAGGAATCAATATAACAGTAAGTAACACTTTTCGTAATAAACATAAATGAACTAGTGAAATTAACTGTTTTGCATTTAAATTATTCTATTATTTTTATCGAGAATTCCTACAGTCTATTAAGTCAATTTTTGTATTAAGGTCTACAAAAATTTAATATTTTTATTCGCAATTACTTTTTCTGTTTACATTATACAGCTCTTATGTCATCGCATTATTCTAAATGGTTTTAATATTTTTTCTAAAATATATATGGAAAATTAAAAGAAATTTATTACACATGGAGGCTCTTTGTACTAAATATTTCTTTGATTTACTCTCATTTTTAAAGGTAGTGCTTGCTTGTGTGAGCTGAATATATCACAATAGGTCCCGCTTAAAATAATGATCTATTCAAGATGGAAACCAAGAATATGTAGACGAACAACTTTATATCCAGTAGAATGTCTATGGCAATATCTAATACAAAGTAGAAAAGTGGATTCCGGTTCGAGATCATATTGGTCAAAACTAATTCTTTCTACTTCGACACATAACTCAAGTCTTTGACCATGCTTTATTTGTACATAAACCCATAAGCCGGAACACTAATATTATACCAATCATAACGGTGTTCACAAAACTCAAAAAATAATTTAGTTATTCATACAATGTTTCAGATATACACACTTTAAATGACTGTCCACACATACAATTCATTCTCTTCCTTTACGATGTCTGTTACAAAAGGGACTGCTCCACCATAATTTTCTCATACCCCACTGGTGGTGGATATAAGAAATTCTCCAGTATTATGTCTAAAATTGCACCGTCATCAACTGGAATAACACAAAATGCGTCCATTGAATATAAGCTACAGATGAACGTACAATAATTATAGTAAAAAAACAATTCTTGTATGAAAATATCTATACTAATATATAAAGCTGAAGAGTTTGTTTGTATGGTTGAACGCGCTAATCTTAGAAACTACATGTCCGATTTAAAAATTCTTTCGGTGTTACATAGCTCATTTATCGAGGAAGGCTATATAGGCTATATATCATTACGCTAAGATCAATAGGAGCGGAGTACCAGTGAAGAATGTATCAAAATCGGGCTGTTTTTTTCCTTTTAGCTGCATGTTAGCGTTAATATTATATACGTTGCCATGGTAACATCAACTTTCTATCGCAAACATTTTTTAAATTTATTTTGTTTTTCTATTAAAATGTTTATTCTACGTTTAATATAAAATGTGTATGTAAAATTAAAATAACAACTCTTTGGTGGATGAATATGGCTACAAATAATATATATATATATATATATTTTTAATATTGTTGGTATTTTATTATATTATATTATATATTTTGTTTGTTCCGAGTTATGTCCGAAACAGCTGGACCTATCTTAACGGGAATTTTACTGATAGATATCCGAAATTATAGAGCGTGACATTTTCTATTTTATTTGTTGAGCTTTTACGTGTCTATTTATCCGTATGAAATTTATCAAATCAAAATCAAAATTTGTTTATTGTAAACAAGCGCGAAAGACGTTAACTTTACTGGACTTCAAGAATAAATATACATAATTCAAATTCATATGTTTGTATGTAATTTAAATTATATTATCTTTTTGGTGAATTTGGCGGCCATTTTGTTTTATTTACCACGCTTGCGTCTACATAACTCAATGATTATAGCAGCATGTAAGAATAACTTGGTTATATTGACAATATGGACAATATTATATCTATACAATAAGAGATTTAACACGTTTTATTCGATAATGTATAGCCTAAAATTTTTATTACTTTTTTATATAGTCTAAGTGAGCACTGAGGGTGATATATTGTAGGTTAAAGTTCCAGGTATGTTGTTGATGATTGATGATGCATTCGATACACTGTTATTTTTCACATATTTAATGTACACGTTACATGTAGATGGCGTGTGTGTCATACTTAAAAATGTTTTTGAAAAAGCATTTCTGTAATGTACACACCTACTCATAATTTTACATTTCTTTAATACATTTCAAAAAAAGGGTGCGGAGCCATAATCAATTCAATTTTATATAGCTAAAGTTATATATGATGAAATAATTATTGTAAAGAACATCTTACCATAAAGTGCTGGGAAAACGGTTCCCCTGACATTCCGCACTGGTACTTCCATATTCTTCCCATTGAGGAAAAAGTTTAACTCAACATGATCATATGCCACACCAATTGTGTCTCCTTCTAAGGGCATCACAGCCACTGTGTTAGCATCAGCTTTCTCACTCTCTGGCTTCTCATGTTCTGTATGTGTAGGAGATTCAGTGGATACAAGCAAATCGGCTGTAGGAGATTCTCTGGGTGCTGGTGCAAGTTGATACAATTCAACATTGTCATGTCTAAGTGTGCCGTCACTATTCAAACACCAAGATTCTTTGTCCATTCCTCCTATAATTATTTAAAGATATAGATAAATATATTTTAATGAAATAAAATAATATTTCATTGCAAATAAGCAAGTATTTTGATTTGAATGTTACTGGCAAAACCCAACCTGACAAACTAGTACGTTTTTCAATAATGCTGAAGTTGGTAATGTTGATCTCTTCAAAGGAATACATAAATCGAGGTCACGAATGAACATGTTCATTTTCAAATATGTAGTCATAAAATAGTATAAAATGAAGTCTGTACAGCTGTCGTTCCCTTAGATCTTTTAAACGATTCAACGGATTTTAATAGTTTTCTGTAATACTCAATATGAGTATAAACAATTTGTATGTATTGCCAATATATTGAAAACAAAGAGATCACATTATTTTACACAAACAGCTATATTCATTCATTCATTCAAAACCTAACCTATTTACTATATTCATTATTATTTTAACAATTCTAAACATACAATGGAAATTTATTGAAGGCCAGCAAATGCTTTTGTTTTACCAGCAGATGTCCATACTGGGACCAGAATTATATCATGTGACCTGTTATAGTAGTCTAGCAATGACCTACACTACAACACATATTGCATACTAAGTGCAAAGTTAGCACATAGGAAAATACAGTGCAACTTAAAATGTTACACATACATAGATCATATTTTAAAAGATTATTAGTTGTTATTAAAATATAAACTGCTTTTAGAGACATAATAACAACTGCCGAAGTCAAAAATAAAAATAACAATAGAATATAGTCTAGTACCAAGTCATGGCAAATAATAGCGGCTAAAACAGATTGCTTAGAAATACTTGTATTAAAATGTGTAGGTGATCAATCTTTAATGATGATCTGTCAAACAATGTTAGATTGTGTATATCTCAGACTATCTTCTTCTTGCAACTTTGTATGCGTGGAATAGTTACTTTGGATTATCGCTAATATGCAGCAGAAACTCTCAAAAGGAAATAAAATCCCAATTTTGAAAGATTCTTCACTCGTGGTCCACTCCTATTGCTTGATAGTATATAGCCTATAGCTTCCCTCAATAAATGACCTATCTAACATTGAAAGAATTTTCAAATCGGAGCAGTAGTTCCTAAGATTAGTGCGTTCAACCAAACAAACCCTCCAACTTTATAATATTAGTATAGATATAATTAACATACATTCATATACATATACAGATAAAAGACAGATTTCATAATACAAGTTAACTATCAGAAAATGCGTTTTAATTTCATAGTCAAGAAATTTCAATAAATCACAATTTAGCCATATTCTTAAGAAGTAATTTCTGCCTTGTCTACTGTTTTTGTTATTTAGCAATTTTCACATGAAATTAGATAAAAAAGAGACCCAGATTAAGATATATAATACAATTCTATGTCCAAAAAGGAAAAACATTTTGATTATACAGATAGAAAGAAAGAATGATATATTTATTCAATGCATACAACACATACTTACAAGAATATACATAAATACAAAAAGCAAGAGAGACAAGTGTTGCATGTGGTGAAAAGGTCTTTGTCTCAGCACAAGCTGCAAGCTTCCATGTGGAAGCGTTTCAGTGCTGGCTTTCAAACAAAGCCTGCTGTATATTAATATATAGATGTAATTACAATTACATGGATGCATTCACATGATAATTTCAAATTAATATTACATGTGCCCTTAATATGTTACTTAATACTGTCTAATACAATACAATAAAGTTATCAAAGATACAAATCCAGGGGTAATTATCATTACATATTCTAGTGTATTCAGTCTGTCTGTTCGTGATAAAATCAAAAACTATGCAACAGATTTTCATGCCGTTTTCACCAGTAGATTATCAGGACAGGACAACATCTGCCACACCCGCTATTAAAACATAAATGTTGCAGGGAGAGTGTTAAGAGAATGTCTTATAATAAATACAAAGAAATACAATCAATGAGCACAAAAGGTATGTGTTCTTTGATATAGTATCAATATTGAATAACGAAAAACGAAAATTTATGAAAAAATTTCCAATTCCAAGACCAATTGACTAAAATATATCTGAAAAGGTTTGTATGTTAATTAATTAGCTTTCCCATTATCAATATGGGCATATTTAGTAAACTCTATTTTCAATTATTATTATATTGTACTGTTTGTAAGTTTTCCTTTGACAGTTGTACCTGATAGTGAAATATAATGTAAGGATTGAAATGGGGTATGTATAGCTAATTACCTTGGAAAACCATTAGGTGCCTGTTCACAGAATTCCCAAATACAAGATATGTAGTGAAGCCGGTATTAAGGAATACTGCTATTGCATTTACTTTTGTAATAAATCATGAAAGAATAAGTGTAAAAGTAACTTTACCATGTACTCTATTCAGATCTGTTTCCCTAGTAGCAAGACCAACAGCCCAAACTCCACCCTGCTGTAGTTTAACTTCAAAATATGCTTTATTCTGTAACAGTGGTGTGTTGCCAAGTGCACATCCAGAACCACATACCCTCTGACCTCCTTTGATAATTACTATCTCATGTCCTGCGAAAAAATAAATAAAAGAATGATTATTATGAATGAAAATTCACTCTTCAATATATAAAATAGTAAAGTATAGTATTGTATACATACTACTTTCATTGTTGTACAAAGTAATAGATACATTTATTCACATGGTAAAAATATTAAGCCACCTGCAAAAACAGAATATGTGGAATGCACTACTTTATGTTTTAGTTAGATGAGGCTACCTACAGCTTATAATGGTAGCTATTTCTCTCATTTCAACTAATTTACTTTCTTCTTCTTTCTTTAGTTCTTTCTTCTGGTGTGTGTCAGTGTTAGCCCAGATAGTAACTATTAATATGCGGACAAAGTCGCAGGCAGGGGCTATAATATTATAAAGAGTTGACGTTTGTGAGTTTGTGACATTGTGGGGGGTAATCTCAGGAACTACTAAACCGATTTTGATATTTTTCACTTTATTTATGAGTGTCATAAGCTATATACCATAACGCTAAGACTAATAGGAACGGGGCAACAATGAAAAATGTTTGAAAATCGGGATTTTTTTCTGTTTGAGAGCTTCTGCTGCCTCTTAACCCAAAATAACTATTCCACGCATATGAAGTCCCGGGCAGAAGCTATTAACTAATTATATTATCTATACTAATATTATAAAGAGGTAAAGTTTGTGAGGTTGTAGGGGTTAATATCTGGGGAGTTGGAGAAAAAATGATCGAATGTTTCTTACAAACGCTGCCTTTACGATGAGAGACATATGATTGAGTTCTAGAGAAAAGTTGTAGCTTGATAATGCCTATTACCGCCCAACGAAGTGGGCACGGGTCAGCTAGTATTTTTATAATATGGTTCACCATTCTCAAAATATATGAAAACAAATAAGTCTACTTGATATTCTATCATGTTCTCCATAATACCTTAACTGTACTTAGCTAATAAATAAAATTAATGAGAAATATAAATTTGCAAGGATGCAACTTTTCATTTGCATGATATATGCATGCAATCTGTCAAGATTAATTTGACTTTACCTCAGTAAAATATAAAAAGGCTGAAGGTATAGAGAAAATAGACAGATTCTGCAAAACATATGATATTCTCATTACTAATCTTCTATATATATAATAAGAGTGTAAATCTAATGTGTCTGACATTTTTGTTTTTCTGAAAAAAGTATATGGTTGCAGGTATCTAGGGATAGGGAGGGTTCAGGATTAAACTCACTAAGAAAATTATAAAGCATATACTCAAGAATAGCTTAGTCTTTGTTTCATTAAAATCGATCCACTCTATGAAAAGTTATTGTAATTTTAATGACGGCGCAACTTAAGTACGAGAGCAAAGTAAATGGACTTAATACATTCAGAAAAATTTATGAGTTCTATTTTTTTTACATTAGGTTCCACGCAGACGGAGTCGCGTGCACAGCTAATATGGAATATAATTCTACCATGATATATGTATTTAATGGTGATATATTAAAATTATTACTAAATTGATAAATCAAGTTATATCTCAACAAGTGTCAAAAACGGAAGCCTTATTGTGATAAAACCTACCCACGTTAAAATGATTTTACTCACGCAGGGACTACAGTATTCTTACCTCCCGTTAAACTATCAAATTACACGAGGCTTTTATTTATGAACGAAACATTGTTCGCTTGAAATAACCCTTAATAAAACGAAATAAAATAAGTTACTAATACTTGCCCATGTGCAACGTATCCAATTGCACTGGATTTTCTTTAATACGTATTGGTACGCTTGGCGTTAAAGTAAAACCATTAATACATCCTTTCAAACAGCAAAACATCTTGAAAATTTTAAAGCTTTTATCTAGCAATCAATATAAAACCCTTCGTCTTTATTTTGTTGTAATAAAATCTGTCATTTTGACGTATGCCATAAGTGTGGCCACAAGTCACAATTAAAAGGTAAACTTCATTGTCAAAATGAACGTTCCATTTTATTCAACCATGTTTGTATATCTTGTAATACAACTTAACATAAGCTTGCACAAATTCCATGATTAAACAATCTACTTGTTTAATCACAAGTTTTAAAATCAAGTATTTTGTTTCATAGCATATTCTTTCATTAATAGTTGTAAAAATATTATTATTCTTGTGGGATGTAGTTAAAAATATTTAATGAATTGCCCAGAGCTGTTAGAAAAATTAAATTTTAATGTACCTCTCAGACGCACTAGACACACTTCATTATTTTCAGTTCCTTCAGCCAAATTTAGATACTCGCAAATGTCCTACACCAGACATATATAAAAGCGAAATCTTCGAACTAGACGTTTTTAGTACTCCTCGCTATTCATATAGAAACGAAATAATACAATCTCTGTCTCGGAATGAGTAGTGCCTTAATTGTAATTTAATCATCAATGCATACTTAATACTAATACGCTCACTTTTGACAAACATTCGTACCCATACCATATACTTTCATATATAAAACTAAACTCAACTCATACACCCCCCCCCACACACACACACACCTATGTGTGTTCATGTGTGCAGTCCTGCTATGAAGGTCCTATATGAAGTAAATAAATAAATTAGGACAAGTGAAACGAATTTCAAATAACGTCGCTTACGATTGGCTTATTAATCTATCCTGGATTATAGTTTGTAGTGTACTGATGTAAAAAGTGTATAGTTATTTTATTACTTATAAACTATGAGTTTATATTTGGAACGATTTGAAAAGATAGACAGTTCGACTAATCACGGACTTGTGGACACATGTATTTTTTATTTAGTAATTCTAATGGTTTAATAAAGTTTGCTGCATTTAAATATATATTATGTTATTGTAATAGTTGTACCAAAGGCTGGTACACACCATAGCTATAGCATGTGTATAGCACCTAATTTAATATTTTTGGTCCGTAGTTAAACAATTTACAGGGTCACGATATTTAAATTATTTCACGAATTATTTCCAGACTAATTTGAGATCCTACGTAAATAGTATTCACAGAATCTACCGCAAAACACATAATATTTAAATTATTTTATGGAATTGATTTCAACTTGAGAAAGTTTTAAAATTATCCAACCACCATCCACTAAATTATCTGATTACCATTATTTTATAATGATATAGGTATAGGTGTTTTATTTACCTACAAGAAGAAGAGCATCCTTGTATCGAAGAACAATACATAACAAATAAAGTTATTTATTCGTATAAAAGTAAAACCGTGGACGGACCCCAGGATCATGTGAATATTATGTTAATACTAAAACAAGAATACCAAAATACTACGAATTTTTTCTAACCTTGTTTGGATATTTTCAAAATGATATAAGAACGTGAGCTCGATCTCAAGTTACAGTATCGGTATTTTACATTGAATTTATAAAACGAACGTTACACAAAACGTCTGTAATATTTTTATATTCAAGTCGTTGATGAGTCATTGTTACCATTCGAGACCTACTCATTTACTCCAGTGATTGTCATTTCTCTCACAGATGATTTATTCTAAATATCATTACCTTAAGTAAACATAAATATTAACAACTAGCTGTGCTCGCGACTCCATCCGCCTGGAACCTAATGTAAAAAAACTGACAAATAAATACTTCAGAATGTTTTTTTTTTTCGAAACGACTATGCTATTGGCCTGACGGGCCTTCACAGGTTCACCGGATTAAAGCCTTCTGAATGTATTAAGTCCATTTACTTATCTACTTTTCTCTCGTACAAGTCGCGTCGTCATTAAAATTACAATAACTTTTGATAGAATAAACAGATTTGAATGAAACATATTACTCGAGGATATGCTTTATGATTTTCTTGGTGAAGTTTTATCGTGAACCCAGTACTTGAGCTGTGATGCGTGTTCATACAATCAGACAGACAGACAGACGGACAGGCAGACATTTCTAAAAATGATTGAAATGTATTTTATTATTTCTTCTTACCGTTATCCCCCCTAAGTAGAGTCGGTACAACTTTTTTCTTTTTCGAACTGACTACGCTATTGACCAAGCAAGGTCTTAACAGCTTCACCGGACTACTAAGGCGAGCACTTAAGGCACTCAGCCGATTTTATTTTGACCACTAGCTCAAGGGTGCGCTGCACACCTCGGCTTTGGCTGTTGCCTGATACATGCAATTCGCGACCTATCTGAGCTAACCTAAGCTAAGCTAACTATTCATACATATATGAGTTGTTGAAACATATATGTGTACCAAGCATACATACCTCAAAGATTGTACATGTATTTTATTACTTCTTCCTAGACACCTACAACATTTTTTTTTTACAAAAATCTAAAAATTACATACACGTTTGCTATATACATTCTTATTATATGTATAGATTAGCGCCAACTTGACGGATGATAGGATAATTTATATTTCGATTAATGGCCTGAACGTTTTTTAATTACTAATTAGATGATAGCCAATGTTTTTTTTTTTTACTTTATTTTTGGCAATCAATCTTTTAGATTATTACTGCCATTGTCAAGTAGTTAATAGTATTTCAAGTTTTCTTCATTCCATTTTGGCAACCAGTCTTCTGTAGACCATCACTGCCATTGTCAAGTGAGTATCGATATTACAAGTTTCTTGATATAATTTCAATGAACTAACAAGATGGAAGTAAACTTGTTAGAACTTTCCTTGGAATTTTTGTGGCATCTCAGAATTCATGGTCCGTGGTATTATTTGCCATTCACTTCACTTATGCACAATAAACAAACTATCGTCAGATTTACATTCTTATTATATATATATATATATATATATATATAAAAGATTAACTTTGTGATATTTAAAATTAAGCCATTTCTACACTGACTACATAATTCAACTTATTTAAAACACTATTATTATAGTACACAAAACGATGCCTTAAACGTTAACTGCTCGACCTACATCAGATTGTTTAATTAAAAAACAAATGTAAATAATAAAACTTATTTCTATACAAACTGTTTGTTATAGCCGCTTCTATAATCATCTCAAGTGGACCGAATTAAAAGCGAAAACTCATCATTCCATCAATAATATTAGTTCTAGCATACCAGTTCAAATAATTGTATATTGTTTAAATGGTAGATAATTTAACGCTAATATTTGTCAAATTGATTATAATATTATGCAAGCTCATTTGCCTTGAAAATTTGACTAGTCACGTGAACAGCGATAGCAAACAAATATTTGATTAAAACCTGAACGTATTTTTTTGTATTTTTATTTACATTTTTATATAGCTATATAATCTATATTAACATATTAATTTACATAATCGTGAGTAAAAATAAACGTATAATGAATTATAATAGCCAAAAACACGCTAGATTATTAAATAGTCGCAACAGTTTTCACTCAGAGTTACCTGGCGCCAAATATCTATCTGCGTACTCGGTACAGAATAATAATAGTCCTAGCGGAGGTACTCGGGCACCTGCACTTGGAAAGCTGATACGTAGCCTTTCTTGGCTTCAAGTGCTGCAATTTTCGACTACATTTTCAAAGCCAAGTATAGTTAAGGAAGTATTATTGTACATCAAACAAATTAATGTACTCACCAGCACCGAATGGCTAATGTAGGGTAAAACTTTATCTACATGTATTATATATAGTATGTTTTTATTATACTACGATCGAACGTCGCTCGATATTATAAAAATAAAACTAATCGCAAAGATGACACCAATCTTCATAACAATTGAAGAAAAAACATTACTTAAATACAACGTTTCATTCAAATAATTAGAGCCGTTATGTAAAATCAATATATGCTTATTTATATGCATTATTCAGTATTTTTTAAAATTTTAATATAAATTAGGTTTTTTTTGGCCAGAAAGTGTATAAATATTACAGATTAGTAAATGTACAGATCTTTATGTGTCGTGAAGAGAGATTTATAAATAAACATGATACATCGATACATGATTCGTCGATGGTAAGGAAAAAAAATATCTAATCCAATTTTTTTTTTGATAAATTTAAAGCTTTACAATAAATATCAAAAAAATAAAATCGTTTGACAAACAGACGAGGTAAAGATACTGAACTATTTTATCTTCGTCTATTTATATATGTAGTTATAAAAAATACAAAATTAGAGAAATTATTTAACCTTCAATGATAAACTGAATATATAATGATTTTTTTTTATATAGTTCATTGTAAAGGACTTTAATACGTTGTGTTATTCGGAAAGTATTATTTTAGACGATTTTTTTTATATTTCCGCTACATAAAGCTTATTTTTTTAAATAATATCAAATATGTAAGAAATTCTACAAATGGATTTTATATATTACTAGCGGGCCGGGCGAACGTTATCCTGCCTTGATAATAAAATAAAATAAAATAAATCAACCGTAGCGCCACCTACCGGGACCAGTTGTAAATCTAAACCATTCTCGAATCCCCTGGAACACGCATACAATCAAACAACTTTATCCAGCAACTGATTATTAGTACGAGAATAATGCTCAAGAATTTTAACAACGAACAAGATAATGATGGTGACTAATTTGCTGATAACTACGTGAGCGAACATTTAGCGTATGCCAACATAAATGTGTATACATAATTGCCTAACATTCAATTGGCAACCTTTACCATAGTAAATGTACATGTTTTACCACTTTCTCAAACTGTTTTCGTACCACTAACAACAAGACCAAAACATGATTGAGGTAAAAGCTTTTCATACTGCGAGACTGTAATTTGATTTATAACGTACTAAAATAATTTGGAGGGACCAGTTGAAATTTTAAAAACTGATTATAAGTGAATATTTCGTTTCTTTCATATATATCTTCATACATATATATAGCAGCGCACTTATTAGAAACACGAACTACTAGACCTCTAGTTCAGAAATTAACTACGATCATTTTCCAGACGGCAATTCATTAACAGTTGATGACGTTAAGCTCTGAAAGCACATTCCCATCAATAATCAAGAAAATATTATATTAATATTTGAGAGGAATAGTATACAGTTCTCGTCAATCTCCTTGGCAGCCCTGAAATACAGCCTTAAGTTGTATATATGTTTATACTTTATAGATTTTAGTGTTTGATCTAAGATGGTAAACACGCTCCGGGTTATTACAAAAAAGTTAATTACGTATTAAATACTTGGTTTAAAAAAGTTTCCTAATATATGCTCCGCGCTCGCCCGAGGCAAGTTCGCGTTTTCTTTTTTCACAAGTCTAACCTAACGTAACCAAAGCGAGACAAAATATCAAGATCACGACCAATCAGCTACCGCGGTGCACTTAATATGAGACCTTTTTAAAGCCAGGGTTCAATACGTATTTAACTTTTTTGTAATAACCGAACAAGCCTAAAGGGGACTGTGTCTTTAGTGGATCTACCAGAACACACCAACACGTGCTTGGTGACAGATTTTCAGCTTGAGGCTAGCCAGGTGGACTTAGAAAAAGCCATACCACCATCCTTCTCCGAAAGATCCGACTCAGTTGCTGGCATTCGAACCTACGTCCATCGACGCGGTATTCAAACACGCTATCAACTAAGCCGTCATCGCTTCAATATATACTTATTTGCTATAATTGAATATGAATCAAAACTATAACTGATTTAAACACACAAACAAATCAATTTCGTAACGTAAATCTTCGTTTATTTCTTTAAATAAAATATTTCCTTTGTTGTCTCCACGAACATATTTTCGAGCAAGATAACGGATGTCGTTGATGTCATATTTTTAAACACGTCATTTTCCGTAATATCTCTCCGTTGCGGTAAACTTCGGTTATGGCACATAACAATTGTAAAAAGGTAATTTCACTTCACACAAACTTTAGCATATGTCCGGTCTTAACTGACACGAATAACCAATGTCACAAAGGTAATCTAGCAAAGTATATTCATTCTGCTTTTATAAATTCATATTGAATAGAAAAATAACAGTTGTGAATATCGCAACGATGCTTTTTATACAAGAATTTTAATTTATTATAAATCTATGATTTTATTACAAACAGTTCAAGTATTATGTACGCACCAACCCTCTTACCAACTCAACCTGGAGGTGGTATATGCTTTGCTTGGTTTTGATAAGGGAATGTTATTAATGACGATTACTTCAGTAATATTTACTTTTCGTTTTTTTTTTAACTCGTAAAGAGATTTACGCTAATTTTCTAAAAAATAAGCCATATTAAAAGGGTTCCTAAACTTCAAAGATAACCGAACACCAACCAAATACCTTTTATTTTATTGAACCCCATATGAAATGATTACAAATCAACACTGAAATTTATATAAGAACATTTTTTTAAAGAAATGTATAATATAATTGAAACACATTATTCGCGCATTGTCTCTGGCTACGTGCGCTGCTACATACATAGTCCGGGCTGTTTTTTTTTTTTTTCGAACTGACTACGCTATTGACCAAGCAAGGTCTTAACAGCTTCACCGGACTACTAAGGCGAGCGCTTAAGGCACTCAGCCGATTTTATTTTGACAACTAGCTCAAGGTGCACGGCACACCTCGGCTTTGGCTGTTGCCTGATACATGCAATTCACGACCTATCTTAAAAATGTTTTATCATGAACGCAGTAAATATCAATAATTAATGTTCAAACAAACAGACAGACATTTTTAAAACTGAATGAAATATATTTGATTACTTACTAGTGGACCTGTGTAACTTCGTCTACACCAAATCGGTTATCACTGGATCAAATTGTATTTTTAAATGTGAAAATTTTTAATATACCTAAAACCCGATTGCACGGTCACCTACAACTTCCAATTGTGAATTCAAACTATCTAGGGAGTCACTCAAACATATACCCAGTTGTTATGGGTGAAATCTTTTAAAATAAGCATAGAACCTGTTGGCAACATCGCCTACCAGGTTCAATTAAGATAAACACATACCTACGTATATTGGCGGTAATGTAAAAAAGGAGCATATGGGGATGAAATATAGCTTAAATTATTAGTTAACCTATATATCTATCTATAGCGCAAAGAAAATTTGTCGAAGTTTGTCATGAATTTCATTAAGTATAAATTTTCAACTTTCGTCCTTTATCCTGGAGGATCCCTTGCGTTTTATGAGACAAAAAGAATCCTGTATGTAACTTTATAATATTAGTTATCACTATGTCAAGGTTCAGGACTTTCGGAGTGATATGTGTTGACAAGGACAGACAGACAGACATACAAAAATTGTAAAAGGACGACCTGACTATGCTATTGACCTAGTAAGGTCTTAAAAGCTTCACCGGACTACTAAGGTGAGCGCTTAAGGCACTCAGCCGATTTTATTTGACAACTACCTCAAGGGTGTACGGCACACCTTGGCTTGGGCCTGATACATGCAATTCGCGACCTATCTGAGCTAACTGTTCATACATATATGAGTTGTTGAAACATATATGTGTACAAAGCCTACATACCTCAACAGCTCTTATATATATTTCCTATCAGATAATTTTCTAAACTATTTCAGTTTGATAAGGGAAAAATAAACCCTTCCACTTGCATGTGTAAGCCTGTATACGTGCATGTGATATGTGTAATGTTGTTGCAGTGATGTAAGATTTTGTGTCACTGTATAGAGCGAGCAGCATACTCAAGAGCTCCATGCCGAGAGAACGGACCTAGGCTTGAGCTGCTGCCGAGGAAGCCTAATCTGGTTGTAAAAGGATTATTTTTGGCTTCTATATCCATAACAAAGTCTATGGTGATTCATGTACTGATTTGGCCTAGTTACAGTTTTATTATAAGTATATAGACTTCTAGAAACTTGCAACAATTTTTTTACAACAATCTAAAACGTACAGATACTCTAGACCTACATTGTAATTATACATTTTAGACACTAGTAAATTTATTTGAAGGCAACAGTTTTATTCCAGGATTCATCTGAGCACATACCATCATCAGAGTATGTAAATTACTATGACAATGAGAGTTATGTGGAACAACTGAAGACTGAATTCCCAGAGGATGTACTTCCCCAATCAAAAGTAATGAGTCTTTTACATCACATATTTTGCGTTATTTCAAAATAATATTTGTAACCGTGGTATTATTTAATAGGTACTAGTAAATAATTTTGGCGGAACCCTGATGACTACTACTCCACGGGAGGTTCCGCGGAAACCAGTTTGGGAATCCCTGCCATATTACATAAGCATAGAAGACTTTGCTTAGTTATAAGGTTTTTTTTAACTTTGTTGATAAGGAGTAGCAGTTCAAAAATGACTAAAATTTTGCTTGCATAATACTTGTACGACCTCTTATTATGGTTATTATAAATAATTATTATAAATTATTACACTAATTACGTATAATGTCGATGCAGTCAAGAATGGCAATAAATACCACCTTACAATACTTGGTACATATTAAGAATGCCTAGATATCACTGACATCTTGCCTTTTAAAGGCCCATCTATATAAGTCAAAGGGATTACTATTCATACATAATTCCGCAAAATAATTTAAGTAACACAAAAATAATAAAGTATGAACAAATTAATGTTATTTAAGCTATACAACAATTTTATATAATTATCCTTATTTATGTATCTCTAATATGTTTCCCAATCTGTTTCGACATGTAGATCAACGACATCTTGCCTTTCATGGCCGAACTATGAAGTCAAAGAATATACTATTATTAATAATGATCAAACTAATGATTAAATTCTATATAATGATATCCATTCTTGTTTAAGTCTTATTAAAATCTATATAATATTAACAATTCTTATTTATGTATCTTTAATATGGTGGCGCTAATGTCAATGTGTCTCTCTAATATGGTGGCGCTAGTATCAATGTGTATCTCTAAAATGTTAGCGCTAGTGTCGATGTATATTTATAATATGGTGATGCTAATATCAATGTTCCGGTCGTGTTGTAGTCTCGTCTCTTGAATGTGATGCAGCGGCACCGGAGGTGGGTGATAACAAAAGAGAAGATTCTTCCTAGTATACTTTTATTTGCGCGATTTTTTCGAAAACCTCACGACCGATTTTTATATTTTTTTAAATCTATTTGGTAACGTTTTTGTATATAAGATGTTAACATAAGATTCTCATGTACAGACATACAAGTATCACGTTTTTATTGGTATTGTGTAACGAAATTTATGTGTTACTAAGGAATTGTGATCTTAGCATTCTTCATCTTCATCTTCAATGATAAAGGTAATCAAGAAGTCGGTTCCCGTATTTATAATTATTGTAAGGACATTTTATAGTCTCATCGTTCAATAATATTAGAAGGTTACCAAAAAGTAGGATTCTCATCACGCACCTTTAAGGAAAAATTACGTAAAACATGAACATTTATGAATACTATTATGTCGTCCAGCTGTCGAAATTCGACCATCATACGAGGCACACACTTCTTTTTTCCGTGTTAATATGTAGATATTATTACCTGTATTATACTATGAGGAATAGGAGACTTATAAAAGCTTAGACTCGTCGATCGTAAGGAGAAAAACGAACTGTTTCCAAATTATTTTTCATAAATAATACCAAAGAGCTCAATATAGAAAATATCCTGACAAACAGATGATAACAAAAACACTGATTCGTTTATCTTCGCTTATCTAGAAGTTTACTGGATTCTTTTATACAATTCGATTCTTCACATAGATACTAACAGCTTTTAGATGATCAATTCCCGCTAAGGTGTCTTTGCGATCGTATTATATATACAATAGCTAATAGATATTTGCGAATTCGTTATCATGAAAATGCTGTTGTCATTTATGGTTAGGGTATGTTTTTTCTGTATCTGTTTTTGGGTCGTTTTAAATGTTTATCAATACCACTTAATCCTTATTACTCCTCTACCGGTTTAGAAGTTTTACTAAATCTTATCATTTCTAATCATTCCTTATGGACAAATGTGAACTCTAAAAAGTCCTCTGTCTGTTAGTAAAAGATTCCTGAAAATCAGTTTTTTTTATATAATAGGAGGCAAACGAACTGGTGGGTCACCACCGTCCATAGACACGTGCAACACCAGGGGAATCACAAGTACGTTGCCAGCCTGTGATTGTGGGAGGAAGGGGGGAAGAGAGACGGGTATCCGGTGCTCTCACTGACCGAACGAAACGCAACAATACAAGCACTGTTACTTCACGTCAGTTTTCTGTGAGAGGGTGGTACTACCCCGGGCGTACAGACCCATTCATGCTGAAACCAGTAGTAACTTCAGCGTGGCTCTACCACCTACACCTACCTTTTGGCACTTCGGAAATTAGCTTGTATAAACAATAAAGAATAGACTTCAATTTTATTTATGTATTTATACTAACCTTTGACCACAGTCTCGCTTATCTTATATGTCAATGTTGCATAAAACTAAACCTAGAACGAGTCTGGGCGCTTCTCCGAATAAAGTTTTATATCGTAGACTGTAGGTATAGGTAATTATTCATCGTAGACATACGTGATAACTTGTAAGTATAGAGGATATGATTAACAGAGAACAAATAAATTTAGTAACGTCGAAGCGTCAGTGGAATTGAAACACGACCTCTTAGTATTTTGAATCAACTAAACGTAATCGATGTATTTATTAGCTACTATTGATTCCGGGTTCATTTCAAAATACGGTAAACATCTACCTAATATAATCAATACATATTTAAAATGTACAATGTATATTCAATTTAAATTATTGTTTTGACGTCAGCACGTATGTCGTTTGTTTCGTGAACGTTTTTTGTAGTTTTTTGGTCGATAGTACCACTTTATTTATACAGCTAAATGTAATTCAATCAATTTATGATATACTTGTAGATTACTTATACGTAAAAAGCGAAAGACTGTGATATAATGGTAGGGGAGTGGGTCGAAGCTAAGAATTCATAATCTAAATGTAAACGATACAATTAAAATTTATACAGTTCACCACCAAAGTATGTGAACTTGTTATGTTGATCTCTACTAATTTACACTAATGAGATTGCCAATAGTGGACTCTTAAGTAAATATATATGCTGGTCTTTATCTATACTAATATTATAAAGAGGTAAAGTTTGTGAGTTTGTGACGTTGTAGGGCGTAATCTCAGGAACTACTAGTCCGATTTGAAAAATTATTTCAGTGTTAGATAGCTCATTTACCAAGGAAGACTATTGACTATATATCACCACGCTAAGACCAATAGGAGCGGATCACCAATGAAGAATGTTACGAAATCGTTTTTTTCGTTTCTTTTAGAGCTTCCGCTGCGTGTTAATTAGCTCAAAGTAACTATTTCACGCTGACGAAGTCGCGGGTAGAAGCTAGTATGGATATAAAACAGTCGATAGCGAACAAAACATATCGTTTAATATACCTACAGAAACAGAAAATATTGCCCTTTAAATCTTAACTGAACTTTTACTTGTTACCAGCCTCACCTGCACGTGGTGCACCTTGCTGAATAACGAACGAGGCAATTACACCATGTATATGGCGAAAAAGCCCGTCATAGTGATTCCCTTCTGCGGATCGCGTTTCGGGATCAGCCTGTGCATATCCAGTTTTTCGCAGGCCGGTATGACACCGACGACCGACAGCGACGACCAGCGATGGATAGAGTATGACTCGGTGGTCGCCATTGTTTTTGGATTGTACTGTGCTTACCATCAGGCATAGTGCAGTCATATTGCCGTGCTACAATAAATAGAAATAAAAAAAATCACTACGTAACTGTAGAAAGTGTAAGTAACATTATTAACGAAGAAAAAAACAATAACCGTACGTAATAATTTTTCATTTTATTGACAGTCATAATACTTATATATCAAAGTTTAAAATACTTTAAACGATTTAAGCCTTAAAAAGATATATAGGAATGTTAAGATAGATCGGAAAACATTCTAATAATCGAGAAGAGCTGCTAAGAAGCTCGATAGGGTTTACCTTTTTTTTAAATTTTATTTAATTATAATATAACAATTCAGACGAACCTAACGACATGTCATATATTAAAATCCTTCAAACAAAGAGTGCCAGAAAATAGACCAACACACAAAAATAGTTCAGTTATAGTCTAGTTATTTTTATAATTTTGTTGCTTTAAAATAAAAGTAAAAACTAAGTAAACGTTACCACCAAATGTCAATATAATTTATCAGGCTACAACTACAACAAAGAGGTAAGTTTGTAAATAAGGTTGTAGTATGTTCAGACTGTAAGTATCGATTACAATTATACATAATTCCGGTTTTATTCTAATTAATGCATAAGAAATGTGTTAAAAAAATATAATCATCATCGTCACCCTCTAAGAGGAGCCTGCAGGGCCATAGGCCTCTTTTCGAAGGAAGGGCATAATTACCACGCCAGCCCACGACCTATTGGAGATATCAAACTCCGAGGGATTCAAAGTACTATATTTTACCACATATAAACCACTTGTGATACTACAAGAACATTTCTCAGGTTCAGGTTTCCTCACGATGTTTTCCCTCACATTAGCCAATAGTTTAAGAGGAGTTCAGTGACATACAGACGAACAGAAGAAATTTATATATAAAGATAAGTATTATAGACAAGAAATAGAGTTTGTACACATCCTCAATTGATGTTAAATTAGGACACGATCGGGGATGGTGGTAGCATGTAGTCCGGTGAAGCTATTAAGGCCTTGCAAGGCCAATAGCGTAGTCAGTTCAACAACAAAAAAAGGATGGTAACATGCCAAGATAATATGCAGTTGCTGTTATACTAGAGGAAACTATAAATGAAATTTAAAAAGAAAACGATACAAAACCAATGGAATCGACTCCATGTTCAATTAGAATTAATTCGAGTCTGGAGTTTTTGACAATATCTTAATACTCTAGTACTCTTCGTATACCAGTGGTGACATCTTAAGTAATATAGTTTGGTATTTGTGCAAAAGTGGATGCGAAACAACAACACGAAGCATGAAATCTAAGATGTCCCTAAAACTGCCTCTTAATAGCGTACGATGTGGCCATCCCACTACCCTCTTAGGAGAATGCATGCATGAGAGCGGCTGCTATTTTCGTTTTTTATCTGATAATGTTACTCTTCACTTTGTATATTTGTGGATTTACAATGATCCAAAATATTTGTTTTACGCATATGTTAATATCAATTAATTTTTTATTTTCACTTCAAGGAATTCACAGAATTATTAATGTAAAATTACCAATTCGATTATCTGAAAACTATGAAAATATCTATATATTTATATTTAACCTATACTAATAGATAAAACTCCTTCGCATCACCCCTTTTATAAAGGGTGAACATAGCAACAGCCTTACTCGGCATTTCCTCAATATAAAACGAACGCCGATGTGAGCAGGCGCATCAGTTTGTGACGGAACTACGGGACTGACACGACGTGTGGTGAGTGACAGTTTTTTTTCTATTTTAAATATATGCCAATAGTGTAGAAACGTAGTTTTAGTATTTGATATAACTTAACTTTGAACTTATAACATAAATGATTAAAACTAACAGGCGTCAAAAAATTCCTACACGTATATTTAAAAATAACAATAACATATACATTATGTAATTCGGGAAATCAAATCAATAATTATAAAGATAAACTTCTATACACTTTACCAGTTTATAAAAATAGTCTAACATGTTAAGAATATCTTAGTAAATTTTTGCCATACGAAAAGTTACTGAATTAATAATTATTTGGCACATTTAAGTCAATACATCAAATTTTTAGTTCCCCTACTTCAAGCCGAATCTCCGAAATATTATCTGAACTTTCGATATATTACATTTTATTATAACATGAGGTCATTATAAGCATTAATATAACTGTACAAATATATTGATAGTAATAAAAAAAGCTTTGATTTTATATATCTTAATCCGGTATCGCGCGTAATAGAGATTAATTTATTCAAATTATACTAATAACATTTTATACCATAATAATAATATTATTGAATTTTTTAATATTATGGGGCCTATGACACGACCTCATGGTCGTGGGTACGGGATGAATGAACTCTTTTTGTTAAAGACAAGGTCGCTTTCTAGTCCTACCTGGTAGAGACCGGTCCTAAAAACAGTCCAGGGATTTTTTTCTTATATCTCTATTCAACCAAGCCGATCGCCTATCTCAAATATTATGCATATATATCGAAAAATTAATACATACATGAAAGTTGTAGAATGATCTAGTAATAACATTTGAAATCCAGTCCTATTCTAAGCTTACCGTATCTTTCATCCATCAATAATAGACAACAGGTGAAATTGTATTCTATACAATAAAAAGTATGTATTAATACAGACTGATTACTCTATTATTTTATAGTAGTAACGCATTTAACACTTTAACACGAAATCTCCTTAATTCCATTAGAACAAGAGTAAACGGCGTTGTTAATGTTTGATATACTGTCCAGAAGTTGTGTTGAAATAAGTACTCAGATGTGCCTCACTTAAAGAATAGGTACATGCTTATAAAATATATTATTAGTATTTATTTTTTACCCTAGTATGAAAATAGCTGTGTTGCTCGTGCTCTATCTGGGGTTATAAATCTCTCTTGTCACCTTATCATATTGCCTTGCATTTTATATCGGATTTTCGAATCGGCCCGTGTATATAAATTTACCCTAAACTCTTATAATATTTACAAATCAGCATAGCCGTTGAGTACGGAATTCAACTTTTGGTTGTCACCGTTTTTTCTATTACTGCAATTACTGGAATATATCTCATTCTGGAATAATCTATACTTAAAGTATACTATAGTTGTTCTGCAGGACTAGTGTACATATATGTATAACATATATACATAATTTAAATATCTCTGTAATCAATGATCCAATTCTGAAGATTCTTTCTCTGATAGAAAATAACACTCAGGCTGATTCATTCAAATTTTACAAACCTATAAAAATTTCTTTGGTTAACATTATTGTTGTATGTTTCAAACGGTCGCAACTACTAGGATAATCACACGAAACGCAAGTTTTTAAAATTTGGACAAATATAATGAGGCGATAATGATTCTATTAGAAGCATACTCGGACACTACCTCGATTGATCTAGTCTAGAATCGTGCACTAAACTTAAGCTTTCGATTAAAGAAAATATCGTGGTATAGAGTGGCAGCGCATTCTCTAATACCCACCTAATCAGGCCTAACCTTATGCTGATATGTTAACAAGAATCTATAGGTTTTCCCGTAGCCACATTTCAGAACGAATCCTTCTCTAGTATCGGTTAATTGCCATCGTTGGCTACTACTTTATATAATTTCAAGCGAAATTGCTGTTAAACTTTAAAACGAGATTTAGTATTAGATAAATGAACATTTTTCTTCACATTACGTATAAAACGAAATATAGATACTCGTAGATCACAAAAAAACCTACATGATAACAGGGTTTTATTAAATACAACGTGGTTATAAGATCACGACCTTTTAAAACGTATAAAATATGCATAATTTAAGTATATTTAACCACATTCCTTCTCTTAAATATCCGTTGTGTATTTTGAGAGAGCTCCTTAACAATACGATATAAGACTTATAATATTCTAATTATAAATAGTATCTACTTATTACGTTATTCATACCGAAATGAGTTTTTATATAACTTTGAATAATATTTTTGAGGACGATTTAGGTATTCGTTAAATATAGTCTACGTCATTGTTGTTAAAATATATTTGAAAAAAAAGTGAACCATTACTATCATATTGACGCCGTCTATGCTCTCAACATTTACTCAAATTCCCTATCTGTCGCACTAAATTTTATAGTAAATCATTTGCGGTTCAAGCTTTACGCCTATGGAACGCACTCCCTTGTGATATTAGGCAGACAAGATCCGTGACATTATTTAAAAGATATCTCCACCGGCATTACTTCTCGCTGTTATAATATAACTATTGCGTCATTTCTTTTTTTCACTTTTATCTATAGTTTTTGTAATTCTTTTTGTCTATTTATATTGCCACCCGGTATTTATGAAAATGAAAAGTCTTCTTAGGTTTGCTTGGAAGAGATCGCTCTAAGCGATAAGGCCGCCTAACTGTACATATATTGTAAACTGATGTCTAATTTTGTATATTTTCAACGTGTATGCAATAAAGAGTTTTATTATTATTATTGATCGGAATGAAATCAAATACCCTGAATTGTTTTCATATTTATATAATATTATAATTATAGTAGTTTCATATCTGCTAGCATACCCGTATAAACTTCATTCTTGTTTTCACTCCAGTAAGTAAAAAAAATCAGGCCTCTATATCTTTATAGTTTCGGTGATATTTGTGCTATATTAAACTTTCTCGGCTCAATTTCGGCTGACATTAAAGTCTAGATACGGTTGAAGACATAAGTTTAGAACGTTGCCGTACACTCTCAAATAATCAGTAAAATCTCTCTTCCGTCAGAATTTATCATTTTATGTGTATATATTTTAAAATAGACACTCGAGCTACATACATGATATTTTTTTAAAGAACCTAGGGAGTTACATGTATGAAATTAAAAAGTAACCATTATATATACGACGGGAGTAACATAGTGTTGATATTAAAATTTCACAACTATTTTTTTAAAGATTGTCAACAACGGTGCGATACATGTATCGTAATAAAAATGCTTTATTTTTGTTTTTCGTAGCAACAGAATGGGATAAATAGTAATAACAGAAGATTAAACATATATATATTTATAACATATATACATATAAAAGATGTAGTCATTATTATAATAATATCTACTGATAATGTTTAAAACAAAATTGCAAGTATGTAAAATATCGTAGCCATCATTACACTGAGAAATAGTGAATTAGACATTCAGAATCTTTCAAAACTATACGTAGGGATTAACTGTTTGATAACAATAAAACCCTGTTTTTTGGTTTGTAAATATATATCATATTAAAAATTATGCGACGTGTTACAATTCTAAGAATAACGTATTCTATCATTGTTACCTGAACTTTAAAAAAGCTTTAACGTATTGAATCAAGAAAGGTGGGTATTTCCTTAGTCCGACCTCTTTTGTATTCCCAATTCGAACACGGATACAAACGAGCTGATGAAAACAACGTAAAAGCCCGATGTACGATATAACGCGAATTTTATTGTTTTATAGAGATTTGAAATATAATGAACTACCATCTAGGATTGAATTAATTTATATTTTACTACTTGAAGAAAGAGATAATTTTTATTTGGTAAATGTTTATTTGGTAAATGGTTATAAAATGGTTATTAATAATCTGCCACTAATGGTAAATAGCGAACATTGAGTCGCTCGTGGTTGATTGCGAACTAAACTAATACAAATATATTGCCTGAATAATAAAATGCAAAAGTGCACGCAGTACACAAATCATACAGAATACCTAAAGAGCAGTTCGGTTGTGTAACTCCGAACACTACTCTAGGTTCACAGAAGTTTATAGAAGTACTGTAAGCCAATTGTCACGAAAATGTCATTTTACGATAAAATAGAAAATGTATTTAATTTAAATTATTAAAATATAATAATTTTAAATGAACTTAACATACAAAAGATTTCAACGCGCATCCTCTATCATAGTCTGCCATGAAAAATTCAATTGTATGGTAGAATATGTGCCATCCAGCTGTTTTGTTATGTAGTTACCGTAGAGCAGTGTTTTTCAATCTTTCTCTTGACACGGTCTTTTCACTAGGAAGAATATTTCGCGACACCCCTACCCGTGGCTTTTTTTGTGTATTATGTTTAAGATGGAAGAGATTTTGTTTATTTAATACAAATGATTGTATCCTTTAGTTAACATTTTTCTTAATATATCTTTTTAAACTTTATTGTTTCTTTTTACTGCAGTAGCTTTCCCAATCTTTACGACTCTGCTATAGAAGCTTCGCGATCCCCCTAAATAGGCTTCATGACCCACAGGGGTTGCGACCAACACTTTGAAAAACACTGCCTTAGAGTAATCACAGATCCAGCTGTTTTGTTATGTAGTTACCGTAGAGCAGTGTTTTTCAATCTTTCTCTTGACACGGTCTTTTCACTAGGAAGAATATTTCGCGACACCCCTACCCGTGGCTTTTTTTGTGTATTATGTTTAAGATGGAAGAGATTTTGTTTATTTAATACAAATGATTGTATCCTTTAGTTAACATTTTTCTTAATATATCTTTTTAAACTTTATTGTTTCTTTTTACTGCAGTAGCTTTCCCAATCTTTACGACTCTGCTATAGAAGCTTCGCGATCCCCCTAAATAGGCTTCATGACCCACAGGGGTTGCGACCAACACTTTGAAAAACACTGCCTTAGAGTAATCACAGATCACAAGGACAGTTTTTTTATATAAAATTATAACATCGAGGTTATTCAAACTTCTAAAAGAAACTCAAGAAATAATGTAATGTCATCTAAATGTGTTTGTTGGCGTTAACAATTATTTGTATATTTTATTTTTGATCAGTTATATCGGTAGGTTTCCCAAATTAAAAATATCAAATCAATGATATTTTAAAGGAATAGTAAATATTATATTATTTTATTTTTCTTACATTAATATACCATTTTAAAATATAGACTGTTAAGATTACTCATTACATTTGCGTTAAGACGTCAGCTAAACTATTCACATGTGGCAAGCACACAAGGAATTTCAAGGCATGGATGCGAGAGATCAAACGCACGTAGGACATATTTTTGGAAAGTGGGTAATTCCAGTCATAAATTATTAACTCGGTGGCATTTAAAATCAACTTCCACTTTCGTTTTTTTTAAATATATAACATTAATATCATATATCAATCATACGAAGAAATATCTTTTAATCGATACAGCCGATCAACATCAGTAAAATATATAATTTTCTACAGTCAATTAACCAATTTTTTTTTTTTTGTTTCGAGCGTTGCTTTGTTGTTTTTTTTATTAGATAAGTTAAACTTTTACGTTTAATAAGACAGTTGGTTACATCCAGTTACTTTTTTTAGTTAAATTCAATTATCAAGCACGCATTCAATTCAACTGGTCATAGACACAACAAGCAATTGTATATTAAATAACCTAAAAATAAAGAAAGTCTAGAACTCAGTTTTACAAGGGTTCTGTTTTGAGAACTGAGATACGCTTAAAACTAGTTTCTTCATAGTTTTGTTGTTTTCCGAAAGAATACTGGGGCTTCTAACAGAAATTTATGTTGTTAGAAAATCCACTCTTATGATGGACATGTATAAGCATTTTTCCATATTTTTATATTCATTATTTGATTATGTAGTTCATAGGAACAAAGCCACAGCAGAAATAAATTATAAATGGCAAAATCAAACTCTGGACCTGTCCTTGCCAATAAATAAAGCAATAAAAAACAACACTGTCTCTTTATACGTAAAGAGACTTTTATACTTTTTACACGTAAAATTTCCATATAGGAAATAGTAAACGAGGGAAGTGAACATTTAATTTGCATTACGTATTTAGTACATCTCTAAATTAGCTATTTTTAAACCAATATTTAGTTATATATAATATCTCTCTACTCTTACAAAACACATAATTAGGCGGTCGAATAAAAATATTAACCTCCAAATTTATGGATCGGACACTCGCTCTTATTTGTGGACTGCATACTGCTGTATAATCATTGATTCTTATTTTATTGACTAACGTAAACACGTTCACATAAATAAAATTGTTACAGAAAATGAAGACATCAGTACTAGTATTGGCTGCCTTGGCGGTTGTCGTGCAAGGACAATTCCCTAACGGTCGTATTCTGGAACCTCCAGTACCATCGCTATGCGCACAGAGAACAATCCACGAGAGATATGCTGACAGTGAGTTAACTATTAGTATAATTATTTTGATTTTTACATTTATATTTTAAGCGAGCAAACCTATCTTGGGTACTTCCTCCGGTACCGAGCAGATTGAGAGGGCCGTATGAGACTTTTACTCACCAAAAATCCCTATGAAGTTCCTGTGTAAACTCTTTGTACAGAGATTGTAGACTATTTACGCATTGCATACGCTCAATCCGGTAAATTGAGAACCTTCATAAGAAGGCTCCATCGGCGAACTAAGGCTCTGAAGTGAACTCTTGAGAGAAGCTCTTAGAACACATACGCCAATTATGTATAACTCGTACGCGACGGACTTCTCTACGTACATTATCCAAAAGCTCACCCCACGCCATCCGAATATTTTTGCTCCCATACCTATGCAATTATTAAGAAGTGACATCTGTTATACAAACATTTCTTTCAACGCTACACCAAGTCTCATGAATGAAACTGTTGGTTACCTAATACGTTATAATAAAATCGAGTCAAACAACAAAAAGTGCGAGGCGTATAAATTTAAAATACGTACGTTACGTTTTATCTGCGAAATACTTTTACTCAAAATTAAATTAGAATAATTTCCATAAATATAAAATAAATGACGTAATATCTATAATTCTAAAACCACTTTCAAAGAAACAAATCGCATATTAAAATCTATAATTGAATTAAAATGTCAAAAACGTGTTAGAGCATAAAATAAACGAGAAATTATAGTCAATAAAATTAATATGAAATTCAATTCGAGAAACTAGAATATATTTAATGAAGCTAATAAAAAGACGCAACATAATAGAAAGTTGGATACCAGAATAGGCAGATCTATGTAGGTACACTGAGGTTTACTGAAATCACCAAAAATATAATACAGCACCTCTAAAAACATGGTACCTTATGAACGTCAAATTTTCCACGGAATTAAAACCTAATGAGGCAATGGTATCTATTTTTAAAAGTAATTATTAATCATCATATTACTGCGTATTTTCAAGCTTCATTGAATACATTTGTAATGTGTCAAGTAGTCTTTGAAAACCCGTGAATAAATTGGGATTTATATCGGGTCCTTATGTACCCTCCTTAGAGAAATAGGTAGCTGATACTAAGAAGTTACAATACTATTAAGATCAGTTGCTAATAAGATATATACAGGCTATGAAAGAAAATATTTCAATTTCTTTTATGACCATACTAGCGGGCCCGGCTGACGTTGTCCCGCCCTGATTCCCCCCCCCCCCCCCCCCCCCCCTTCAGGAATATGCCTACCATATTTCAAGTCGCTACGCCTTATGGTTCCAAAGATATAGTGATGAGTCAATATATAGGTGGGAATCTCTAATATATATATAGATTATTATAATCTTATACAACGTAACTGGATAATTAGTACGATGACACTTCTGAACCGGTCTATAGCTATAACATACACATAAAGACAGCCACGCCTTTGACAAAATAATCCGCTTAAAATAATAAATCAACTAAAATGCCAAGCTACACGATATCTTCCTTTTTTTCTTAGCTATGTACCTCCTATCGCAGTCATGTTTATCATCGCACCGTGAGATAAGCTTCTAACCTGTTTCAAACGGGAAATAAGTGAAATAGTTATGATAAAAGCGAGACGATATCGCTATGCAAATAGTAATTTATACATTTGTTCGGGACAAAGGATGACAAATTTATTTTGAAAGATTTCTTTTCATAAATAAGTAAATATCTGGCAAAATTCAAAACTATAAACTTGGCTACTAAAAAACCTTCAAAAACATTCATAAATACTATATATATTACTACTGAATTGCTATCTGTCAATTTTGTAAATATTTTTGAGGATCTCTTTATTATCTTCTGTCTCACTTACTCATACACGTTTCTATATGCATATATGTTAACCCAATTTTAGTTTCCGAACGTTTTTTCAAACAGTCTTTCGTACAAACTTTGGTCTGACGATTAACAAAGACGACATAACCAAATTAGCCACATAGGTGTAGTCGTTCTGAAGTCATACGCTTACATACATTTGTCGATTGATGTTCATTTATATATACAGATTTCACACATGGGTCTCTATTTATATTATGTCAATAGGTTCAGTTATAACACACACACATACATGGCCGCGTGCACGTGAAAAATGTATTATTATACAATATTCTAAATAAACCCAAACACTTAATCTCTCATTATACGAAATAAAAAACGATTACTTCATAATGCGGTGTGAAGTTCTTATAAAAATAAATAAAATAAAAAATAAATAAATATTATTTACTTAAGTATAATATGATCGACACAATCTATTTTCTACAAGCAACTTTCCTCTAAAAGCTGACATAACTAAATTCACATGATTTATATACATAGACTTTATCACACAATCCATCAATTTTTTTTTATATCCGTCTATTATATCCCGTTATACACAAAATCGTATCCGTAACACTTAAAAAATATATTGTGTCAATTCAACACACTATAATACAGCCCGGATAGCTCAGTCGGTAGAGCATTGGACTTTTAATCCAAGGGTCCAGGGTTCAAGTCCCTGTTCGGGCGATGAGCTTTTTTTATTATAGGTTATAACTGATATTTTTGCCTATTTCTCTAAATATTATCTAATATTTTTTCTATTACGATGGTAAAAATATAATTTCAAAATCGATACTCCATTACGTATGTTGATGTATTTTGATTAAACGTCAATCGAAACCAATCACTTAACCTTATTATAATTAAATGTATAAAAAAATATTAATTGTTTAAAATACACGCCTCAAGAAACAGCCACACGGACCACACCACACAAGTACGTGGATCATTGGTTTAAACCGGCGCGTCGCCTCAACGTTATCGCCGCGCTGACTATTGTGCATTCAAACCTTATACAGAACAACTATTTATTTAATCCAGGAAACAGTCTAAAACAACACTAAAACACATTATAGCAAAACTTAAAATTAAACAATAGATAAATAGGCATGTTTTTATACACACAAAGATTATTGAGTATGAGTGTATTTTGCGTCCTTTAATTGTAAGTTTACAAAGTCCACATCGATCGATACCTAATGCGGAAACTGACTAAAAAACGCAAAAAATAGCAATACTTAAAATGAAACAGTAAATAAATAAACATATTTTATACAGGTAAGGGTTATTTCTTTTCGTGGAGGGACCCAGCGCTCCGCGGAGTTGAAGAGGATTGGCTTAGCGCCAGAAACTACTGCAGGCAACGTTGCATGGACCTCGTATCATTGGAGACCAGCGATGAAAACGAATGGGTTAAAGCACGCATCGTACAGGACAAGGTAAAACTCACACGCTTACAAAATAATCTTTTTAAGCCGTAACCAGATTATCAAATATTTATGTACTGTTGTTAATAAGTTAACAGACCATCTTGTTACGTTAGTTAAATATATATTGATGTACTTCTTTCGTTGTCGTCAATCCTGAGTATCTACATTAGAAATGTGGAACATCTAGGATTTTCGGTTTATTTCAATCACTTAAATCTTTCAAATACACGAAAAGTATATGTAGAAAGGCGGTTGAAAAAAGTAACAAATTAAAAATAAAGTTACCGCGGAAAACAAAAACTAACTGTTGGTTATACCTTTCTTAATAGTAAAAAAATGGCGAGGGCAATGTGTCGGTTTAATAGATATCCATGTAAAAAAACACAAATGCCGCGAAAAATATTTTTGGTGAAACACATAAGGAGTCAAGACGTCACAAATTATAATAAAATCACTGCCCTAAAGTTTAATTGCTTATATCGTTAATTTGTTATATCTTTAATAGAATTTTAAATTTCAACGCTTTAAACGCTTTATGAAAACGCTGACACTTTGAACTTATTACAAGTCTTAAACATTCTCCGAGACATAAATAATATATATAGAATAAGTAATATTCTATTAAATAGCATAAGACAATACAAAAAACTATAGATAGCGCTTGAATTTAAAATATACATACAAATAAAATTAAAGTATCTTTTGTTTGTCCGGACGATCCGTAATCTCCGAAACAACTGAATCGATTTTGATGAGACTTTTAAAGGCATATATAACTTCTCAGATTTATTGTCTGGACTACACATAGTAGCACTTTTCCATAGAGCCTAAGCAGTAATGATAAAATTAATTAGAGATACCTTAAAATAAGTCACACGGTAATATGAATTAAGTAATACCTAATAACAAGATTAAAATTAAAAATATTAAAAAGTATCCCACAATTAATACATAGTTCCCATGAAACAGTACAAGGATTTTCACGAGAAAGAAGGCGCGGGCACAAAATTGTTCAATATAAAAAAATGAAACCTTTACCAATAGAGGTTATTGAAAAATATATTTAAAATAGAAAACTAGAATTAAAAATACTTATTGATAATTTTCAACCTAAAATGTAGGACAAGAAAAATGCTTAGTCAGTAATGAAGTTTCACTTATTACACGTCACACAATACATGTTAGCGCAGTAACAATCTATGTCAAATGTGAAACTTATAAAAGAAAATCTATCACATATACCATCCTGAATTATCCATCACACATCCAATCATGAGAATTTCTTTTACCCGACTGCGCAGCAGTATAAGGTTTATAGTGTATGTCTATTTTTGGGACTAAAATTGACAATAAACAATTTGATAAATATTATAAAGTATATGTAGTGTAGTTCCGTTGCTTTAATTGTAACAGTGACATGGCCCACATAATATTTAAGGAATCGAATAATTAAAGGCTAAGTTTCAAGAATTCGGTATTTTAACTCTGCCCTCTTAATGCATACTTGATAATGTATGCCCGCAAAAATTTAAAAGAGCTGAATTTAGTAAAAGACCGAAATAATTTTAATACTACAAACAGTGACAGGTTGGTCATCCTATGTTACAGACTCAGCTTAATCAGTAGTAGTTTTTTAGGTTAGTTTTAGGTTTTAAGCACCATGTCAAGTGCGTTTTGATGTTTAAAGATTATTATAAGGTGGATCAATATATGAATGCTATATATTGAGGTCGGGAAATAATACCCATCTGTGTACATACGCAAAAAACGAATGAAACTATCACCGACTTCTTTTCCAAACCGGTGATAATTTTGACGTTCATAAGTGTCTTCTCAATGTCTTAATTGAATAAAGTAATGTTTATTTAGATTTTAACAATGGAGTCCGTAAACTGGGTATCTAAATAATTAAATTAATATTATGCTTGTGTTGCGTAGGTGTACTCGTTAGAATTTTCAAAGTGAACACTTTCTATTTCAGTTTGATTTTGTAAACGCACATATTTCCTCGTCACGGCCGCAAAGAGGATATATTCTGAATAGGTGACGGGCGTGAATGTTTTACTAATATTTTCTTTTAAACAGTGTTGTAATCATGCAGGTCAAGGACCAGTACAAGTTATGTTGCGACTGAGTAAACATCTATTATAGTTTTCCTTTAGAATATACTACCTTTATGTTGTAGATATAAATATCTGAACAAAACATACTTCTTTTTAAGCGTACACTTACCAAAAAAGTAACGATTCGGTAAAAAAATTTGATAACGTCAATTACTATAAAGAATAATTTTAAGTGAAACAATTTATGTCAATTTGGTTGTTCACGCGATATTCATGTGTAATTTAATAAATATATTATTATGTAATATGTATAAAGAAGTTTTTTTAAGTTTTCTATTGCAGGAAATCACTTAAGGCTCAGCACACACTTGTAGCTACGTAATAATACTATATATCAACAAAACGCAACCTGCAATACAGGGGTATCACAAATGCGTTACCAGCCCTTGAATACTAAAACTCTACATCACAAAACGTTACTTTCAAAAATTTATGTGCAGTCACCACAAGTGTGTCCATCGCCTTACCTTGTAGTGGATACCTATCAGTTAGTTTTTTACAACGTATTCATTCAAGCGCAAAACATTATATGCGTGTTTAAGCAAATATAAACTCATCATTGTATATTTCGTGATTGAAATCTCTATACCATGAAACATGTATTTTAAAATGAGAAATTGTTATTTTAATTATATGAATTATTAATATCGTCCAAAAACAAAAATCTACAATATCTTTTATTTTAATTTCTAGGTGAAGTATATTTGGACTTCAGGACGTCTCTGCGACTTCAAGGGTTGCAACCGTCCCGATTTGCTTCCCAACGAAGTCAATGGTTGGTTCTGGACTGCTGAGCTGCAGAAGCTCGCTCCCACCACCAACCGTCAACAGAACGACTGGTCTGAGGGCGGCGGTATCGGCAAACCCCAACCTGACAACCGAGTAAGTACCTACTATGGTAGAAATATATATTTATTATATTTATTTTTTATCTCACACAGGGTAGTGTGCTCCGTAAAAGAAAAAAAAATGCTATATCTTATTGTACTCAATATAGCAATTAGGATATTAATTAGGACACATTCATAGATATATAATTAGAAAGTTTACATTTTCGTCCATGTGCAAGTTTCTACCGTACATTCCTTTTGTTATTTAGCTATCAGTTTCCTTTTACTACAAAAAGGCACTGCCGACTAATTACCTTAATGAATCACAATGCTTGTAACGTTAAGTATAGCATTACGAAATGTCAACCTGATGACGCAACAAAGTCAATTCCGCCAAGTTGAGTAACATTCGCTGTATTCGTAACCAGATGACACGGTCGTATCCGCACGGATAACGCAGTGAAAACGAAAGCGGCCCCGTGAATATTTATGGGCTCGCGAAATATCAAATATTCGCCGAAGGGTGTACCCGCGTACCCGCATGCCGCGGCCGTGTACACTTTCTACAAACAACCTGCACAAAAGCTCATCGGTATTCGGTGTGCATACTCGACGTTTCTGCGTCACTTTCCCCACGACGTGTCGCGTCGCGAACCTCCTTTTCATGGTCGCGACTGGTGCCAACTTCTAAATTACAATGGTTTTATCCTTAAACACCAATACGTTATATGTTTATATAACTCGTACGTTTACCCTCTTTGACACGTTTCTTATGTATCAGTTTAAAATCCGTTTTTACCGAATACATCCGAATAATTACCATTGCAGAAAACTACCACCTGAAACACAGGATTACCAGGTTTAGGTGGCAGCGGTCATGTAGAATCCATCGATTTTTTTAATCAATTTTTTATATTTTTTGTGGTCCATATTTTGAATTAGAGAAATATTTTAGTAGGTTTACGATTTATTACCTGGAATAAATTATAAATGCTTGTAATAATAAAGTAGCATTGTTTTTATACTAATGCATTTGTATAAAAACATACATACTTTCAAAATGGAAGAAAGTGACTTTAATGGCAATAAATATTTATAATTATTATTATAATTTGAATATGTAAGAATGATTACAATGAATCCTTAAATTAGGTACTGAACTATTTATTCATTGGTGAAACAATTTTCTACCATCATCTTGGTACCAGACCCTAGAGTTAAATAAGTATTTATAGCCAAAAAACCTTTCAATAAGTTCAGACAAATGAACTTTATAGCCAGTTGAACGTCGCATATAGAAATCGTAAATTCAAAACGGATTTTCCGGAACTCTGCATCTGGACTCTTCATACAGCTGCTTAGGCGAAAACTGCGTCTCGTATCATTCAATATTTGAGCATACATCACACTTGACACCAACACAACCCTTGAGCTAGTTGCCCAAATAAAATCGGCTGAGTGTCTTAACCGCTTAACTACTAGTCCGGTGAAGCTGTAAAGACCTTGCTAGGTCAATAGCGTAGTCAGTTCGAAAAAAAAACACCAACACCATAGAAACATAGGTTCTGTATAAACTTTTTTCTATATAACAATTTTCATTACATAATTGCGATCCAATGAATCGTTTTATTCTATTGAGTATCCGGCCATTTAGGCACTTTTTTTTCTCGATCTGACTATGCTATTAGCCTTGCGGCCTTTACAGCTTCACCGAACTACATTTTGGCACTCTTGTGTCAGTTGCTATTTAACATCGTGCGAGACAGTATTTAAACTCTAACCACTACACAAGTTTAAAAAACATTTAAAATATGTATTGGGGATTTCGTAGTCACTTGAAAAGAAAATTAAATCATTTGTAAAATTTATTTCCTTTGAAACCTTCAATAAGTGAAGGTCCTGAAAAATTCACACAAATTATTAATAGAAAGCATTATGGCAAACATAACTTTACGAAAGGTATTAATAGTATAATGCTACCTGTACGTAGCCCGTTGCGGTTACGTGAATCCTCAACATCCGCCTTCAGCCGTTCAAGGCCTAGCGTCATCCTAGCGTAAAGCAGTTAACCATGTATAGAAAACAATCATATTTAACGTATGTACTAGTTACATAAGTAATAATAGGTATTCCAGAGGAATATACATATTTTATCCCAGTATTAAAAATAAATACAGTTTAATCTACGATTAAAATAAATCTTCTTAGGATTAATTAACATGTCAATGTTATAAACTATTTATCTTAGGGAGTACAGACTTTGACTGCAGATGGTAAAAAGCCGCAATGAACATTTACCATACAGCGATGATGATTCGACGATTAACAGACACTGCATTAATCGACGTAGGTTCGAATCATTGTGAAGGAGTCGGGAGCTTTAGTTGAACGGAAAACATCATAACGAAACCGTAGCACTTTTTCTAAATATATCTTGCTAGCTACCACCTTCAATTTATATATAATATGGGGTCCTTCAAGCGTAACGTGAAGAGACATTTATGCAGGCCGGCATGACAGCGGCGACCAATGAGGGATAGCGTGTCTCTCGGTAGTCGTCATTGTTTTTGGATTATACTGTGCTCGTCATCAGGCACAGTACAGTCACTTTGCCGGGCTCATTGTAGTTCGGTGAAGCTGTTAAGACCTTGCTAGGTCAATAGAGAAGCCAGATCGAGAAAAAAAACCGTGCTACGTTAAAAAAAAATAAAAAATCTACCGCCAACACCTGTCTTTGACACGGCTGCACTTTAGACCCAGTCTCCCATCTAAGTGTTTTCCAACTTGGACCACATCGTCATTTAACATCTAGTGAGATTATTTATGGAAAAACGCAAACCCTATGGAGTATATAAAAGTATAATTTGTACCAGTTTGCAATGTCTATTTAAAAAAAAAATTATTATAACAGGAACTGATCCAAGGCGGCGCCGCTGAGCACTGCGTAGCGATCCTAAACAACTTCTACAACGATGGAGTCCACTGGCACGACGTCGCCTGCCACCACGTCAAACCGTTCGTTTGCGAGGAAAACGATGCTCTCCTTAAATACGTTAGATACACTAACCCAAATCTGAGAGTTTGAGCATAATTATTCCTCTATTTTTGCTACAACACCAAATAAAAAAAGTCTCCAAATTAATTCAGTTCATTTAAACCTATGCATATATGTGGTCGTATGATAACTGGCAGATAACAGTCAAATTTACTATAAATAACAGACTGTTTAAAACTTTGAAATCTACATCGAAATAATATTTTAAAATAATACAAAAGGAAATCTACTTTCTTAGATTTTAAATTACAATAGAAAAAAAAAGGTACAGTGAAAGTCTACCGAATATAACAAATACACGATTTGAGATATTATTGCAAATCATAGGAATATAAGATGATTTCAAAATTAATACATTTTAAGCGTTATATATACCTCAGCAAATAAAGACATAAATATTTATTTGATTTGTTTACTAGTGATGATGATACAGATGTAATAAATTAATTTTTAAGTATTTAAAATCAATCAATAAAGGTTAATATAATTTAACATTGTTTTATTTCCGTTTCTATAAACAAAATTCGAGGAACCCAAAAGGATAATAAATTCAACAATAAATTTAGATTATCATTATATATTATTATATACATAGAACTTTATTTATTATAAATCTTTATGTATTTATACATAAATTAGCTTTAAAAATATTTACAACTCAGTGGCTATCCTTAACCATCTGAACATATTTGCATACTTCTAAATAAAATTACTAGTTTCTATTTGTTGTACTTTTTACTGAAAATTTATTAACAAACTGTTTACTGAATTAACATTATGAAGGTGTTTAGGATTAAAACAAAAATTATAAATCAATTTATGTAAACAGTAATTATATTAACACCTTGAATTTATATATATGATTTCTAGGCGATGCTTTCTTGCTCATCATGAACCAAAGACAGACATTGGAGAAATAGACAAGTGTCAACAACATTGTCACATGCATGAGTCGACAGAGGCGATGGAAACTCATCTTTAAACCAAAACTGGAACAATAATTTTGTACAATAATTAAAACTCTGTAAATAAATCTGTGGATTGTAATTTTAATTTTATGTCATTCATCTAAACATTATATAATACACCTTTACTTATCTATAAAAGGTTCAGAAATAAATAAAAATGTATGGAAAAAATTACTTAAGTTTTTTTTAAATTGTAGCTTGGCAAAGTGACTGCACTATGGCTGTTGGTAAGCACATTACAATCCAAAAACAACAGCGACTACCGAGAGTTATGCCATCCTTCGTCAGTCATCATTGTTATGCCGGCCTGTGTAAATGCCTCTTCACATTACGCTTGAAAGACCCCATGTTATAGGTAGGAGGGAACACACTAGCCAATGAATAATTTCACAGCTTCACGGTACGACAAAGAGACATGTTGGTCAGCTACAGTCACACATCAGGACTAGGTTTGTAGATTTAGTACATAAACAACTCATAAAAAATATTTGTTTTATTTGAAGGATTAATAAGTTTTCAGCACCTGACCAGTGCCTATATCAACTTTAGCATATTCATATGAATGACAGTTGTACTGTGAGACAATTTTCTAGAAGAAGAAATATTAGTTCTCTTTATATCTTAACATATATTATTTGATAAATGTATTTTCATACATATAGAGTACAACAGACTATCATGAAATTTACCATACAATTCTCAGGGATACAGGTAAGGACATAACATACATTTCATCCACAAAAACATTGAAAATATGAAACCATAGGCAAAAGCTACTTTTAAATAATTTTAAGTGTTTCCAAAAAATATAATCACTCGACATAGTAATAATGTACCTCTACTAACACATTCATTGACATAGATTTGCAATAATATACATGAAATTCAGATGGACATTCAAACATATAAACTAAGGAAACTACAATACAAGAAAACCTAACATATTTAATGTCTTTGTTTAAATCAAGAAATAGGTTTATCTGTAAAATAAATATAGGTACCTACGTATTAAATGCACTGTGCTCACCAACCGCTTGCGTGGCCTGCTCACATTTTCTCTTGTAAGAATGTCAATAACCAAAAATACTTTTATAGTATCTATGTATAAATTATCTATGTTCTACTATTTCCTTCCTGTATACTCTTTGATAATAAAGACCCTGCATAATGTGTGTGTATAAGTGTGTTCTTATTTAAAAATACGAAAACCAAAACAAGATGAAACTGTTTTGTTTTAACTTAAAAATCATCAAACTGCTAATATCCAGAACAAAGTGAGCTGGCCGACCCCTGCTGGTTCTCGCTGCTTTTGTTTCGCAAGTCTCACCTGCATTGCCATTAATACATCAGTACCTAAATATATTTTGATTACATTTACTGTTCATATTTTCTATGATTTTGTGTACTTTATTATTTTCCCTCAAATTTAAGGTAGAGACTAGAAGATGTATCACCATTTAATAAAAGAAGAATGAGTGATCTAAATATTTTTAAAATAAACAAAGCTTACTCAACATTGGCAAAGTCTTCCATTTCAATGTCAAGAGACTGGTTGGATCTCTGTGGATCAGGCAACAAAGAGAAATCTTTATCAAACTGATCTTGCAAACAGCAAATTCTCTCCATAACAAACAACAAAAGTATCGCCCAAAAATATTCAAACTCAGAAACCATGTTTGTCATTTTTTTCCTTCAACCATTATTATGTGGTAACCAAATTTTGTCTTTATAGGCGGATCTGTATACATTGGGTTGTTCACTGATGATATTGGCAAGGCGAAAGCAGCATCTTGAAACGGACCCACCATAGAACCTCGAGTCATCCAACCGAGATCTCCACCTTGCCGCGCCTTATCCTCACTAAACGCAGCTGCTACATCAGGAAACTTTTGCCCAGCCTTCAATTTCTCCAGCGCCTCCAGACATTTTGACTGTTTCTCACACAATATATGACGTACTTTGACGGCTGTCCCACCTTTTTTTTCCTTTGCCGCTGATTCTAAATTTAAAAAAGTTTAGTAATTAGAGCCAACCAAAAAAAGTATGTTATAATTGCAATAAAATTTCAAAATCACACTACGTCAATAATTCTAACCTTTTGCATCTCCACCAGATTTGCCGCCACTTGGTTTAGCTGCTCCTCCAGACTTCCCTCCCTTTTCTGGTTGTTTTTTAGGAGGCATTCCTATTGTATTATTATTTACAATATTACGTGCTTATAAATGACGAACAGCAAAATTATGATATCAATCAAATATTCTGTTTGATTCTGTTATAAACACAAGTGTTGCCAGAAATATAGTAGGATCGAATTTTTTTTTGCCGTCAATGACTTTTTTATATTATTTTATTTTTGGTGACCAATATTCTAGATTTTCTAGAAGATTATTACTGCCACTGTCGAGAATGTTATGGTATTACAAGTTTCTTGCGATAATTTCAATTAACTATATAGTGGCCGTCTTGTTAAAACTTTCCAAGGAGTTTTTGTCGCAAGTCAGAAACAATGCTCCGTGTTATTATTTCCCACTCACAATAACCAAACTATATTACTTATAACACCACCAATATTACAAAATATACAGCCAAACCATAAAAGATTTTGTATAGATTATAAAATCCACTACATGCCATTCCAAGATCGCGCCAAAAACTCACCGACAATGATGTCAGTAGTATGTCATAGGTAGCAAACGAACAGGTGGGTCACCTGCTGTTAAGTGATCACCACCGTCCATGGACACTAACAACACCAGAAGAGTCGCAAGTGCGATGCCAGCCTTTGGGGGAAAGGGTTAGGGGAGGTTGAGGGAGAGGAGAGGGGAGGGGAGGTAGTGGGAGAGGAGAGTGGAGGGGAGATGGGCCTTCGGCGCTCTCACTGACCGAACGAAACGCAACAATGCAAGCATTGTTACTTCTCGTCGGTTTTCTGTGAGAGGGTGGTACTACTCCGGGCGAACCGATCCATTTCTGTGAGAGGGTGGTACTACTCCGGGCGAGCCGACCCATAACCTGCCGGCTAGCGGAGCAGCTAGCAGTATTATTATTCTGTTATTCCTTGTGTGATTCAAATACAGATCACAGACTAACGAGAAGTTTTTACAGGAATACTAAATTATGACTACTACTAAATACTTGATTATGACAAATTCTTCTATACATAGGTACCGGACAAAAATATTAATAGGTATTATTAATAATAATATTTAATTTTACTATTGTATCCCATATTTACACCGAATATAAATAGGTACTCGTACATAATTATTTTATGTAATATAATATAAAAGATAAATATAAAGATCATATTATAATAATGAATTGTAGAATTCTATCGGCTACAATTTAGAGAATATGCACAAGATCTGCACCAACTAATTCCACCGTCTCCGTTTCAACTTAGGACTACCAGACGCCGTACGGGGTTCCATTCATTCGCGGTTGATATACCATTCATTCGGACGAAGTGCTTCGCATCGTCATTTATTATGAGAACCGCGAAGGAGTTGAATACGCTGCCTGCGTCTCGATTTCCTGAAGTGTATGATGAAGTGACCTTAAAAGATGAGTGAACGTTAATTTTTAAGTTGTAACATCGATATTTAAGTGTCGATATTAAAAACAAACAATTAATATATTAAAACATCGATGTATCGTGTAAGTCCCTATTTGTGATAAACGTCAGTTAAAGTTATGATACATAGTGGAAGTGTCTCTTTATTTTGATTTATTTATTAGATTTTCTATAATTCCTTGCTTTATATTTTTCTGTTTTTCCTTATAAATGGTTTAATTTGTTTTCTATGTATATTTTAGATGAAAGGTAAACTAATATTATTTAATCGAAATTTATTCTTAAGTGGATTATTCAGTGTAAAGTACTTACGTGTTGTAAAACAGATAGGTCAGAGTATCCCAATAACATGGGGATTATGTACGAGAAGCGGCCTCTGAAAAGGTCAAGGCTAGGACCTCCAGATGTTTACCCGCAGGAGCCACGCCAAAAGGAGGACGAACTCACGTCGACAAACGTGAAACACGGATTCTCAACAACACCACAATCGAGTGATGAATTTGGCACAGCTAGAAACTTCAATTATTCTACATCCAAGGTATATACACAATACAAATACAAATGTACTCTTCGAATGTGCCTTGGAGCAGGCACTATAAACAAAATTAAAACCCATAAATAGCTAAGAGTATAAATCAAGGATTTTTATTATTTTCTTATTGCAAAAAATATTTAAAAAAATATTGGAGAATAAAATGTGAATGAAAATTATAAGTGCACAATAATATAGTTATTCTCTTTCTCTTTAAGAATTAAAATTCTGTGATTTAAGACAGATTTTATGTAACTTACTATTCAGAGTTTGGTCATCTATCATGCCAGTAGCTTACCTTTGCACTGTATTTATAGTTAGCCTTGTGATGGAACTTCCCATAAAATAATTTAGTTTGCACACAAAAGCAAACTATAGCATAAACTTCACCTTTGCTCCATTCCCATTAAGGAAATACTCATTAATTATCATTGCTCGATATTCATGTAAAAGGTTTAACACACTCAATAAGTTTTGATTTACTTCATACTACAGCTACTCGCCTAGATTTAAATTAACATCTCCATTCTTGTTGTCTCTACTATCTCAAAGTACTGCTATCATCTGATTGGCACTTGTTTCTTGAATAATTTACTTGTATCTGTGAAAACTTGTAAATGGCCCTAAATCTAACTTACTCTTTGTTTTATCATATTAATTTAGCTGAAAGATTTCCTAACAATGATAAAATAAATTAAAAACACTGTGTTCATTTTTATTAATGGATTTTTTCTTTAACCTTGTGAGACTTAGAAAAATGTAGTGAGATCTACATCTCCCTCGTATAAGATTTTACTTTATAATTTATACATCAATTTATTTCATATGTTAATGTTTCATTACGTTCTTCTAATCTAGAAGTTGAATATAGGTGACTTTTAATCTAGAAATTTATAGAGTTTTACAGTATATTTTGAGAGGTTTTCAAAATTCTTATGGGAACTAGAGTTCAACACAGCATAAAATATACCAAACTCTACCTATATATCATTACACAGTATAAAACAAAGTCCCATACTGTGTCTGTCTGTCTGTCGGTCGGTTTGCGATAACCTCAAAAACGATTAAAAGAATTTTCATGCAGTTTTCACCTGTAGATAAAGTGATTCATGAGGAAGGTTTTAGTATATAATTTGTTAAGGATTCTTTTATAATCAGGGTGGAAAAAATGTCTGCCGGGCTCACTAGTTTTTACTATAAAATATATATGATTATATATATTAGGAGATAGAGCTTCTTAACTAAATAGTATATATTACTTTTTATATACATTAAAGGTTTTATATTTTTTTATATTATTCTTCAGATTGGACAGTTCTTCTCTGGTATATTATCAAAAAAGGAAGAATTAAACACACTCCCAGATTGTGGTAGGAAAAGACAGCAAGTAAATCCCAAGGACAACTTCTGGCCAGCGACAGCTAGAACTAAACCCCAAATTGAGGCTTGGTTTAAAGATCTGGCTGGTAAGAGATCAGTTATTTAATTTTAAATTTACAATTTAAGATTTTATATAAATGTTGAATGGTACATTTTCAAAGTGTATGTCAAATAATTGAATTATTTTGTTCATGGTATATGATTATAATTTTGAAGAGAACATAGCTTGTGAATCTTACTGAAGTATTTACTTTTCATGTTTGCTCACAATGGCTTAATATAATTTATAAATGAGTAATTTTATAATTAAACACAGCAAACTAGGGAAAACACATTTTTTGTTAATATTGTTGGCTTTAATTACTTTTACATGTAATGTAATGTAATTACATGTAATGTTTTTTTGTGTCTTCATTGATTAATATTGTGTGTAATGAGTAATTAATGTGTTTTTCCTCTTTAATTACACTTAAATATATAAAATATATATCAATGGTTATTTGTTGATACAATTAAAATTGCTCAAAGTTGTTTTCATTGCAAAATTATAATTTGCATCTACTTTACCACTCCTCATTTATATGACTCAAGTAATATACAACACAAAATGTTTTGTACATTCTTATCCATACATAAATTAGTTTCTGCCTTAAATATTATATATATTTATTTATTTTATGTTAACTAGGCTAAAATTTCATAAGCATAACAATTAGCAAGAGATAACAATTGTTGACAGTACCTTTTAGCCTCCCACCTGCATAAGTGATTCCTTAACTAATGCATACTCTCAGTTATGAGTATATTCTACAAAGTTTTGGATTCTACATAAAAATGATGTCACAGATTTGAGGAATGTGGCTGTAGTGCAATTACAACAACATATGGGGCTTATTCCTCATAAATTAAAGTTTCATTGGCACTTCTTACACCAACATTATACACATATAATTAATTATTACTATAATAGTTTAGATATTACATATTAAATTGTATTTTATTGATGGTTCTATTAGATTAAACAATATGAACATTCTTCTACTAATTGATACCATTGATACTTTTATAACTGCTATTATAAAGAATGTTTTTTATCACATGAATCGATCAAAATCATGACAATTGTCTGTCACTTAGTAACCACTTTTTAGGTAGAATGGAATGGAAATAAGAAATAAAATGTTAAATTGTGTATTTTTATGTTATTATCAGGAGGCAAACCATTATCACTGCTTGCGAAGAGAGCACCTAACTTTAATAAAAAGGAGGAGATATTTATTACTCTGACTGAATATCAAGTTGCTATGCCGAGAGCTGCATGGTTTATAAAATTAAGTTCTGCATACACTGTGGCAGTCTCTGAGGCGAAAATTAAAAAGAGACAGTTGCCCGACCCTACAACAGGTAAATCATTCTTATATGTATACATAAGCCTATTAAGAAAGTATTTATCTTTCAACATATTTGAATAGCTTGACCTTTTTCTATCACTACATATTATAAAACAAAGTCCTTGGCCACATCTGTCTGTTTGTTCACGATAAACTCAAAAACTACTTGACGGATTTTCATGCGGTTTTCACCAGTAGATAAAGTGATAGTGAGAAATGCTTAGGTATATAATTTGCCAAGTTTTTTCTTATTATCAGGATGGGACAACAACCACAGGGACCGTTAGTATTATGTAAATATTGATCGTCTATTTTTTTGTTTTTTTTTTTTATTATATCATGCGATCAGTCCTTCCAACTATGAGCAGATGCGTTGAATAATTATCATGGGTGAGGAGATATTCCCCAATAGGAATATCTTCTATATTAATATATTGGCTCATTCAGCGCCGCCGAGTTCCATGGTTCTGCGCCGTTTCAGGCGATTCATATCAATGTGACAATGTGAGCTGCACAGCCAACTGATTAGGATGGTTTATCAGTCTTGTCTTGTCTTGTATTTATTTGCAAGTGCCTTAATTTCTTTACTTTTGGCATGTTCAGGTAATTGTGTACTTCACTGTTTCTAATGAACCAGGGAGCATTGCTTATTTAAATCGTGGTGTACTTGACAATTATTATATTGCACACATATACTACTACACAAATATTCTTGTAACATCAAAGTGATTTCTTGGTTGTGTGTATAGAAAATAGTCCCAAATTACAATGTTAGTGGTATGTGGTATATATGATGGAGAGGCTAATTGGCTACCATATAAAAACTATATTAGATTGATACTGAATTAACTTTGTCACTATCTACACGTACATAGGTACATATATATATTTAATATCTGTCAATATTAGTTATGTTCTTCTATGTATATATATGTACATATTTATTATGTTTATAGTTGTTATGCTGATTTAAAGCTTTAGGACAAGCATTTGAGCAATAAAGTAATTAGTTAGTTGTTGTTAATTGACAATAAGAAACATATAAAATATTTAAAGAAATCTGAAGCGAAATATTACTTTGTGTCTAATATATTATTTTGCTCATATAATATCTAAATTAGAAAAAACAAATAGTTTGATATGATAATAGACTGTTATTTTTTTATGTTGGATATATATATTTTTATGCTTATAAAGTATATGTGATTAAGTTCTATGATGACTCATTTATTATAAAAAACAAAATCAAAATATTCTTTATTCAATTTAGGCCCTGAGAAGGCGCTTATGAACGTCAAAGCTACCACCGTTTCGGAAAACAACCCAGTCATCGAGAAGAACCGGCAAGAAACTTGATCTGGTTTATCTTTTCATGTTATATATTTTTACAAAACATAAGTAGTTACATTTGTTATTAGTGGATGCACAGAGAGGGTCGTCATTTTCAGGCGTCACAATCGTTCACATATTGATTCACCCTATAATAGCCATTAGATATTAAAACCCGTTTGCCATGGTTCTTGAACTCACTATCAGGCAAATCGGTAATGTGTTTTGGGACTTTGTTATAAAACCTAACACTATTACCTAAAAACTGAATGACCAATTTGTTGAGGTTTCTAGTATTTAAATTATGCTGATATTTTACTAGATCCAGCATATCTAAGTTTTTGCGGACATACATTAATTTATCAAGAATATATTGTGAGGGCAGAGTTAAGATACCGAATTCCTGAAACTTAGTTTTTAATGATTCGCGAGGCCTCATATTATAAATTGCTCGAACTTATATTCTTATGATTGATGTAATTTAGAATAGTCATGTTATATTTTATATTGTCAAGGGAAAAAAACAGTATACAGATTTTCTTACATTTATTACAACTATTTGAATCGAGATTAAGTTTCTGTCTCAAATTTAAATACATACTACATTAATTGGTGGCATTTTGTTTCAGAATGGACAACAACATTAATAAAATTCTTAAAAGACCAAATACCAAAATTGGCTGAGCACTATCAGAGTGCCATACCTGGAAATATATCAGATAAGACATCTCCATCACAACTTGGTAAACAAATTTATTAATATTATGCTACTACACACCTGTAGATGTCCCCACGAATTCTTGTCTATTGTCGATGTTACTCGCGACTTCAACCATGTGGACAAATAAATACTTGTTCAGTGTAACCTTATTATTATAACTTTATTATATTCGCATGGAACTCTATTTTTATTTTCTATAATAAAAGTATTAACTATCTGACAGTAAAAGTTCCGTCAATCGCAATGATATCACGTAATGATACTATATCACCGAGTATGTACTCGTATACTCGTAGGAGTTACCTTTTTTAACTTATAACTAAATTTACGGTAACAAATTCACTAGTCTTCTTCTAATATATAAAAATATCTTGTCACTGTGTTTGTGTTCGAACTCCTCCGAAACGGCTGGACCGATTTTTATGAAATTTCTTATGTATATTTGGTAGGTATGAGAGTAGGTTGTAATGTATATTTTATACCTCTAGGTGATTTGGGTGTACCAATTTTTTTTTTTCAATTTTGATTGCAATTTTTCTTTTTTTTTCATTTGCCCTAAAAATACATATAATCCCAAATTTTCACCCTCCCATTTCTAATTCGCGATTTTTGTATGAACACTATCTAAATGATTCAACGGTCTTCGTGTTTCAAACAAAACGAAATTATTGATGTTGCTGAATGACGCCTAATTTCTTCCACACATGCGAAAGTCATTCGCTAAACCAACTAGGTATGTGTTTGAGAAACTCCCTGAATTGTTTGGTTGACAATTGGAAACGGTGTGAGTAGCTGTAACCGGGTCCTAGGTGTAGTCCGGTTAAGCTGTTAAGACCTTGCTTGGTCAATAGCGTAGTCAGTTCGAGAAAAAAAAAACGGGTCCTCGGTATTTTAAGATTTTCCGAGTTTGGAAATACAATTGGAGACGGTAGGTAACCGATTTCACGCAGATGAAGTTGCGTGGACTAGCTAGTATATTATATTATATAGAACTTTTTGAAATTAAACTAATTTAAAACAGAACTATAGACTTTACATGTTACTCGTGTATATTTTACAAATGTAAAGTGAATCAATAATGACACTATTTAAATAATAACAATGTATCGCATTATATTTATAAGGTCATGGTACTCCAAATCACAACTCCTCTGGTAATCCACCTGGAAGTTCAACACCGAACTCAACGGTACCTAACTCTATGCATTCACCAGGAAATACTAGTGGTAAGGGTTATAATGCAATTTCTTTGCTTACTTCATTTAGAAACTCTAATCTTAGAATAATCACAAGTACTATATGTGTATATGAATCATGTAAAAGTATTTTTTAAACTATTATTACTATTTAAATTAGTCTATCTTCTATGATTATCAGTGATTTATTCTGTAATTCAGGTTTATGTGGACAATATTATCGTTGTTATCCTATATTTGCATTTGTGGTTCCTTTGTGCATAATAATATAATTAATAGTAATTTATGTGTGAAAATGACATAGACAAATTTTCATTAAAAAAGGATTATCTGATTTTTACTTCTCTATGACTCATGGTTTGCCTTGTTTTAGAGACATCAATCAAGGTTGTTACTATTTAATGTGTCTAATAATATATAAAAATAGTTTACATGTTAAACAATTAAAAAAACAATTGAAATAACTTTATATATCTCTGTATATATGCTAGATTAATTATAGTATGGGCTTTTCCCAATTTAAAGTAAGGTATAACGCCTACAGTTTTTCTTTCAAAAGGGCTGATAACTAAATAATGTTGAGTATTAATATTTTTTCACTTATCTATTAACCATACACACATTTTTTTATTGTTAGTATACACATTTTTTCCAAATACTTTGTCGATAATTTCAGCTAGAAATGTATGCCATTTTATTAAATTTCACATTAAATTCTTTCATGAATTCTTATTTTGACTACAGCTTTAGGTTCCTCCACGCCGAGTTCAGAAAGCACTGATTGGAGGCAAGCTCTAAAGTTATGGAACTATTGTTGCCGCTTAGCCAAATACCTGCTTGATGAAGGATTGTTGGATAGGCATGATTTTCTTACGTGGATAATAGAGTTGCTAGACAAACGGGCTCCGGATGATGGATTACTAAGGTATTATTAGTATTATATCTTTTCAATTCCAGACATAATCTAGAGCAGGGGTGCTCAAACTTGGAACTCCTGCCGATCCACCTCAATATTGTTAGACTACGATCGATCGACTCTGAAACGCTGCCCGTATATGTGATTCGGGATTGTCGTCGAGCTAGGTTATAAGGGGTTTATTCTGGTATAGTTGTGGATCAAATAATTTCTAGCTGTTTATTCATAATACTTCTATATCGTCAAATTTTTCTTGAGATCAACTGTTTGAGCACCCCTGATCTAGATCTATGATTGTATTTTGTAAGGGATTAGAGAGTGAAAAAGGAATAAATGCCACGCTGATCTTACATTAGGTGTAAGACCCTCTATAGTGGCAGAATTATATGTCTCACATTCTGTGATATCCGACTTTAAACCTGTCACAGTGTCTTATATAATTCATCAGGTTTCTGTACCAGATAGTGTATATGCAGAGTCCGTGAAACTTCCAAACTAACATGACATAAACGACCAGCAATAAATCGGTGAAATAAGACCAGTTATAACTCGTATAAAAATATATAATCTCCATTTATTTCGTATAATACCACGTTAACTTATTCCAGGTTATTTCTACCACTAACGTTACAACATATGTCAGAATTTGTATGCTGCGAGAGCCTTTCTCGCCGGTTAGCGACCACGTGTGCTAAGAAAGCGGCAGCAATCTGCTCTGTACTTTCAGAAACAACGTTGCGTACACTCAATCAGCCGGCTGTCTTCAATAAAACTACCGAGAGAGCCAATGAACATAAATGTATGTTTTATTCTATTTATTAATCATATATTTTGTTAACCAAATCAATGTACTTCTACCGTTTATAATGTTCTCAAACAAAAACTTTGGTTGCATAAAAATTACAATATTTTTAATGATGTGATTATTATTTTCAGTACTTATTTTTTTAATTAACTGTGTGTTGAATGAAATTTTACTTAGAATCTAAGCAGCATCCTTTTTGGAGATTAATTAACGTTTTTACAGATGAGTTTTCACAGATTCTTCTTTAATGCACATTGCGACTTACGTTATGAAAGGAACATCTGAGAAAATGTTAAACTTCCATTATAGTTATGCTGTAACAGGCAGTCGGACTCAAAAAGTTACACAATAGTTAAAGAAGATGGTCTAAATTTGGAAATTGTAAAGCTCTCTATTCATATAAACTTTCCATGCAACTTACTTGGTCAATGCGCTATGTACCAAAGTATACATTGTTATAGCAGCAAACGGGCAACCAATGTCGCCGGCTCCCGATACCAACGCGGATGTCAAACCGAACATATCTCAAATAAAACGGTCAGCCACTCCCGCTGACCAGAGTCAGGGCACGCCGAACCCGAATCATTCACTCGGCACGCCGAACCCTAGTCATTCGCTCGGCACGCCGAACCCGAATCATTCGCTCGGCACGCCGAACCCGAACCATTCACTCGGCACGCCGAACCCGAGTCATTCGCTCGGCACGCCGAACCCGAGCCTTCCACTCGGCACGCCGAACCCCACGCAACCGATGGACGCACAAGTCAAGGAAGAAAGAGTATCTCCTCCTAGGGACGTGAAGACTACTCTAAATACAGTAATCGCAGCCTCATTGAATCCAGTACAAGTTGGTTTTGGCGAAATATTGAATTGCTCCTTCCATAGAGACGTGATTATACAGCTTGCCACTATTGTACAGGTAATTTTTCATATCTAAACAAGTATTATAAAGAGAAAAGGTTTGATTTTTTGTTTGTAAGAGATAAAATGATAAAAATAACCAATTAAAAATATTATATTTAAATATCAGTGACTAACATAAAAGCAGAATAAAAATAGTTCATTACCTCTCTCTCCTCTGTTTGCCAGCCACTTTTCTTTTTCAGTTTAGTAGTTAATGTCGACATTTAGTATTATCATTTAAAAAAATGTGGAAATAGTTTTTCTTTCATGACTTTGACGAGTTGAAGCATTTATTCAAGTATCTATTCGTCATACTTTATGCTTCTTGTATGTACAATACTTGTATAATATCTATACATTAACATATGAAGAAAAAATATTGTACCTGTCATAATATCCGAATTTCCACCAATGACTGATCAGCAGTAGTACTAAGTACAAAGATACAAAAATGTGTGTGACATAATTTTTATTTTTTTAGATTATCTGTGTGGATTGCCCTACCGCTATGGTGTGGTCAGGATGTGGTTCATCTCTTCAAGGGTCACCATTAGACTTGTTACCGATACCACCATCTGCATTGCCTATGCCTCACATAGACTCAGCTGTCACAGAGGAACACAGAAGATTGGTAAATTCATTTTATACCATATATACCAGGTGAAAGATTAAACACTCGCAGTATTCTAGGTTATGACACTTCATGGTCACATTTAACATATAAAATAATAATATCAAAACAAATACTAATAAACAACCAAGAAAACCTAAGTTAAAGTTCGTTCTAAGACTTTGAAAAGTATAAATACAATCCTTATAAACCTAAGTGTATTGACCGGTGCCAAAAGCTACAATGGGCGACTCGGAGTTATAACTTTGGATAATAAAATGGACAATAAATCTTTTATTTTATTCCTGACGTAAGTGAAATCACCGAACGGTTATTGACATTGTGCTTTAACATAGACGCATAGAGGATTGTGTATAATTTTTGTGTTAAAAAAAATAATAGGTCAAATACTAAGCATCAATTTTTTTTATTGCATTTAGAACGAGAATCGAGTGCAGAGTATTCTCCATAAATATTGCTAGTGTCTAAACATTCAGAGTGTATAGGGAGTTGTCATCAAAGGTTATAAACAAAATAAAAAAGAATCCTTACCATAAAATAAAAAAAATTGTTAAAAAGAATGCTTTGATTCCTTTGAATTTTATTTTATACTAGCTGTGCCCGCGACTTCGTCCGCTTGGATCCTTATGTAAAAAAACAGTGATTGATAAAGTCATCTTGTATTAAGTCCATTTTTTATCTACTTTTCTCCTGTACTTACGCCGCGTCGTCATTAAAATTACAATTTACTTTTGATAGAGTGTACCGATTTTAAAGAAACAAAGACTAAGTTATTTTCGAAGATTTGCTTTATGATTTTCTTGTGTGGATATGAACTCCGTACTTTAGAAGTGATGCATGTTCATACAAACAGGCAGACAGACACATAGACATACAGACATTTCTAAAAATGATTTAAAAGAATTTTATTACTTTTTCCTAGACACTGGCAACAATTTTTTTTCACAAAATTCGAAAAATAACAGACACGTTAGATTTACGTTCTTATTATATGTATAGATGTAAATATACATTTTATTTATAATTTGATCTTTATAAAAGGCTAACGTTTAATTCATGATAATAGACTAAAATTTGTCTGACTTCAAAAAGTTGGTTTGTTTAAGTTTTCATTTCATTTTTCGCTCCTACAAACATTCTGGAAAGCTCTATAATGATAACTTATCTCAAAATAATATTGCTATAATATCATGTTCTATAATGTATTGCAATATGTAAAAAGTATTTTATGAGCTTGTCTCTATATAACTTGTTTATTACAATTAATAATAATTTATTTATTCTTCAGGTATATGAAGCTGAACAAGAAATAGCTGCAAGGAGTAAGAAAGCCGAAAGTAAATGGTGCACAGACAAATGGCAGACAAGCTCTCAAGGTATCTATATAGACAAATACAATTGTAAATCTATCCCCAAGTAAATTCTATAATAACATGTGAATTGAGTATTGTTTTAAACAAAAATTTAACTCTAAATTGAATCATGCAGGATAACTATCTATATAAATAAAATGAGAGGTCTACCATTATACTCGTATTACGCAAAAGCTACTAAATAAAGTTTACAGTAAATAAAATTCATTTTTTTTATTTCACTTCTTAGATACTTGGCCCTTACCTAAAAAACAAAAGCCACGATATCTTCACTTACCATAAAAAAAAAATAATGGCAGAGAAAGACGCGTCTCATTCAACAGACCGCGTTTTTACCGAGGTTGTCTCTTCACCTGCTATAAATTTTTAACGTGGTTTTTTCCCACGGTAACGTTTTGGCGTGTTTTTTTTTCAAACGGACACTTTTTGACGTCGTTCTTTACCACGGTGATTTTTTGGCGTGGTTTTCTGCCATAGTGACTTTTTAACATGGTTTTCTCCCACGGTGATTTTAACGAGGTCTTATATCTCCTTCCACCCTAAGACCGCTCCGCAACTTTTTAACGTGCTTTCCTCCTACGGTATTTTTGAATGAGGTTTTTCTCGTGTTTTTTTACAGCCATTATAACAAACTCACGTTAGCGTTTATAATATTAATTAGAATGGCAATAGAATATGTTTGAGCTATTATGCTCACACTCATGGAAGAACCAATCATCGTTTTTCGAATAAGTGCTATAAATTAAAAAAAAAATTATGTTAAAACAGCTCGAGTGCTCGCCGTATTGGAAGCGCTAGATCGACATAGCTTCGATCGTGTGGACCCAAACAACAACCTCGACACTTTATACAAAGAAGTGTTCGCTAATTGCACCCCACTCTCGAAAGACTCCATCACCGATACCAAAGATCCAGTGAGTAATTTGAACCTTAATTTTTTTTTTCTTTTTTTTTTTTTTCGAACTGACTACGCTATTGACCAAACGAGGTCTTAACAGCTTCACCGGACTACATAAACCTTAAAGATTTTAAACTCCATATTTTTAGTCATAACATATAAATCGTACCATAATATAAAAAGACTTTAAAAAAAATCAAGAAGTGTGTAGGCAGTTTTGACAGCGGGAGTAGGCAATACTAAATACTGATCGTGTCACCCATTATAAAAAAGTCTTTTGGGACAATATTGTTTTTGTTAGATCGGAACCCTATACTAATATATTAAGATATTGAACCTCTGGTCCCTGAAAGACAGTAGTCAACTGAAATCGAGAGCTATCTCGACAGCGGGGCCATCTCTTGACAACAAAAAAAAAACTTCAGTAGATAATTATGTGTAATGCAAAGTGAGTTTTGTGACGAACAATATATTGATTCAAATATTATAATGTTTTGTTTTCTGTACATAAAATATATATAAACGTTAATAAATCACAGGTATTTCAGCCTATCTTTACATATTATAAAACGAAGTCGCTTCCACTGACTGTTCCCTTAGATTTTGTCAATTATTCAATAGATGTTAATACAGCAATAGATAGAGTGATTCAAGAGGAAAGTTTATATGTATAATACATATATATTATAGTACAGAAATGCAGAAAAATTAAAAGATTTGTATTGTGATGTAACAAAAATATTTTTGTGCGCTTAAACCTTTCGAGATAGATCAGATTACTGCACTACGGAATTGTATATCTTAAAAAGATCGATAAAAAAGTCCACGATGGTATAAATTTATCTCTAATGGATACCCCACAGTAACTATTTTTATCTTTTTACATTAACAGGTATGTGTTATTTACCAAGCTATTTTATACAATACAGTATTATCCCCTATCCAATTAAATACATTACATACGTTGTACATGTCATGTAGATCAAATGGCTCATTTTGAACTTTTGCATTGAAAATTCACGTATTATTACTTCTGCAAATTTGATCTTATGACTTTTTCTTACTAATTAATCTACAGTTCTTATACTATTTTTATATTTTTTTAAAGTAGGAAACATAAATATCGGGTCATTTGACCCCCTATGGTAGAATTAGGTATCTATTAAGTGTTGGTATCATTAGTTTTAATAATAATTATGCACAGGAATGGCCGTGTTCGTACGCAGTGGTGCGTGTTTTATGCGAGTGGGCGGTGTGCGGAGCGCGCTGGGGCGAGCACCGAGCTCTGGCGGCAGCGGCGCTACTCGACCGCCGCCAACAGCAGTTGCACCACCAGCACCACGAACACCACGCCACAGGTACACTCACGCTATTTTCACTTCTCATATTCGAATTTTTATGTAAAATACTCGTGTATTTTTGGTTATAAACACGCTATGTAGATGGCACTGTAAAGTAATTTTGTTGCCAAGTTTGATAACATAAGATTGTGGGCAACAATTAATTTTGACATTTCTGCCAACTTTCAAATATTTGTTTTCCTTCGCTTCGTGACGTGCTCAGTACGTGAAAGTGCTCCCTTAAATTTTCTTGCCTCCCACAAACCATTTTATCTACCTCCGGATCTACTTATAAAAATTGACTCCTGCATAGACTTGGATTTTGATTTACCAATCGATGAATATATTCATTACAAATAAAAATGATCAAAGCTTGTATACGATTTATGCAATACTGTTTTATGCATACATACATAGCTATAAATATACATCTATAACAAACAAATATTAGTTCGAAAACCTTATTATAGAGGCGCTGATCGAAAAGAACGAGTGCGACCTCCATTTATATAAGGTACTCTGTGGGTATACTACCCTTATGGCTTAATTACATGTAACGAGTACAGTGGCGAGACTATAAAACGATACTAACGAGTAAGTGTTTATATGTATCTTGCTAGTGGCGAGTCAGATTAGATTATAAGCAGTGACCGACGAACCAACAACTCCAAAGTTATTGATTTTCATTTTATTTACGATTGCAATATATGTTGTATCACGCTTTGGCTTGTTTTCGTAAATGGAAGATGAGAAATTCCACAGGCATGCGTCTAGTTTGTAACATTGAATCAATTGTTTAGTTGTATGTAAAATCCATTTACCCGTATTGGCAATTTTAAAAACAAAAGTTAACTTTTAAATGATTGAAGATTTTAAATGAAATGAAGCGGAGAAGTGGGTACTCGGCCTGGCAAACAAATTGTGTTTCTATTGACTCTCTCGCCACTGTGGTCTGGCAAGCACTCGTCAAAATGTTAATATGTACCGAGCACTCGGCTGTCTCGCCAATCTACTCGTTACGTGTAATTCAACCATTAGTCATAGTATAAATATAAGAGACAGTACGGAAACTATCTACAATCGCTCGAAAACGGCACACTCACACAAACATGCGCAATTTTATTTTTTGTTTTTTTTATTTTTTATTGTTCTACAAAACTGACTACAATCTAGTTACATACATAATTTAGTAGTATAGAAAAAACCATGGTATGATTGTACTCTTCTAGATGTAGACACAGCATGCATATAAAATATATAGAACAGACATTAGGCGGTACACAAACAAAATAAATATATCATACAACTAACAACCTAGAAATTACATTATTTAAGTGATTTAAGAGTATATTTGATAGAGGTAACAGAACCTGAAAATATGTCAATCTCTGTGCGAACAGCGTTACAAAAAGAAGACATACGATATACTGGGGAATGTTGACCGATATTCGTTCTGCAATGAGGCAAGTAAAAAGTTTTTCTGTTATGGAGGCGACTACTCAAACGTGGAATCGCAAAGTTCAAGCGTTCAAGAATGTAGGAGGAGTCCGTGATTCCATGTAGCAATTTAAAGAGAAACACTATATCAGAATTCCTTCTACGAGTACGAAGTGGTATAATTTTGTAGTACGAGAGGCGTTCTTCGTAAGTTTTCAAGGTATGACATTTGTTATCTGAATATGCCAGGTGGTACATGAAGCGCTTTTGTACTCGTTCAATTCTGTCAGAATGTACTTGGTGGGAAGGATTCCAAACAGGACTATTGTATTCTAAAATGCCGCGTAGAATAGTGTTGTAAATTGTTGTTGTTAGGCTGGGTTCTTTAAATATTTTCATCTGACGACTAATAAACCCAGACAATTTAGATGATTTTTGGATTATGTTATCAATGTGATATCGGAAGCTCAAAGATCTGTCTATAATGATGCCCAAATCTCGAATAGTTGTTACCTCCTTTAATTTAATAGAGTCGATCATATAATCACCGATATGAGGCTTCTTCTTTCTTGTAAACTTTATGTGAAAACACTTATCTGGGTTAAGTGACATGCCATTAAGGCGACACCATTCCTTAACATTGTCGATATCAGATTGTAGACATTGTACATCCACAGTACTACTAACAACGCGATATAACTTTAAATCATCAGCATACATTTTAAATTTACACTGAATGGAAGCACAAAGATCATTTATAAATATTAGGAAGAATAGCGGACCCAAATGGGAACCCTGGGGAACTCCAGACGGAATCTCAGACACCGAAGATTTGTGGCCATAAATTGCTACCAATTGGGAACGTTTGCTCAGATACGATTCACACCATCTTAACAAGGAGCCGTGTATACCCATATACGCAAGCTTGTTTAAAAGCAAATTGTGATTTACCAAGTCAAATGCTTTTCGGAAATCTGTGTAAACTGCATGCACCTCTTGGTTATCATCAAGAGCTTCCGATACATCAGATATATATTCTAGCAAATTCGTAGTAGTTGATTTCCGTGGTAGGAAACCATGCTGATTAAGATTGATGTGGTTCTGAATACGAGGTAATATATTTTTATGTACCAGTGATTCCAGAATTTTGCCACAAATAGATAGAATGGATATCGGCCTATAATTTGTCACATCATCCAGTGCCCCTGATTTGTGGATTGGTGTAATATGTGCAAGTTTCCAGGTCGCCGGGAATTTACCAGTGCTTAGAGATCGTATATATATCTGTGTTAGTGGTTTATACAAATTTTCGGCACATTTCCTGATCAAAATTGGGGGTAGCATGTCAGGCCCCGGGCCCTTATTGCAATCTAGTGATTGTAACAACCTCAGAACTTCTTGGTCAGTAATATAACAGCTACTAATAGGCACATCATTCAAATAAGTATGACAATTATTATCTATTAAACCAGAGAAGAACTGTGTGTTAGATTGATTCATACTATAAATATAAATTTGATTATATTATGTATCCATTACTTTTCCAAACAATGATACTAGGCATATTACTATTCCTCATAATGTATAGACTACATTTAATTCAATATCACCCAGAAATACCACCCACCCATGGTGTTGTGTAAAATTAATTGAAAATTATGTCATGAGTTGCGATAAATTTCTTTATTTTCGTAATGTTTACTTAGAATTTGAGAACCTCACCATCTTTTGTAACTGCCTATTTTTTGTTTTAAATTTATAATTACCTAGCGGCCCGTGCGTCGCTACATAAAGTGAAATAATAAAAAAAAATTGGAACATCAAATTCATTTATTCAAACAATATTTTTTTTTAATTGCTAGCTATTTTAAAACTTAATCCAAAACATTTGGATAAACAATATTTTTGTTTTTCCATTTTGAACATGAATAAACAAATGGCTGGCGGTACCAACTCTGGAACAGGCAACATAAAGTTGGCCATGTGAAAAACATGATTCCTCCAAATTCACACCACAAACGTGAAGTGTTTGCCCTTGGGCCTTGTTGATGGATATCGCAAATGATAAACACACAGGGCATTGTAATCGTTTGAAATCAAATGGCATATCAGTTGGAATCATAAGGATACGCGGTATCAAACAAACTTCTCCTTTTGATTTAGCAGTTAAGATCGTAGCTCAATCAAATTTGGCAATAACTTTTTTAACTGCCAATCTGGAACCATTACACAGTTTTAGTGGATTAATATTTCGCAATAATATAATCAAAGAACCAACTTTCAGATTCAAGCAATGCGCTGGTAAACCTGCCGGTTCCAATGAATTTAAAAATTCAATTGGATAATTCATTGCCTCATCTTGATTCATAACACTGTCAATTAATTTATACGTCATGACTACACCCGGCATTATCGCTTGAATTTGAAAATTAATGGCATTGATATGAATGTTCCTCGGTGCTAAAATGGCGCATTCTCTCAACCAATCATGATTTCTGTAATTCTGAAGAATATTCAGAAAAATACATTCAATCAATTCATCTATCGATTGCGCAATTGTACAAAAACTGTTCGGTACAGCGGTCAATCCGTTGATACTGTCGATTTGTATTTTGCCATCACCAATTTCTAACAATTGTTTTGAAAACTCATGGGCAGCCGGATCATTTTGTAGGTGAATACGCATATTAATGTTCAGTGCATATCTCCAAAGAACTGATGACTTCAAACAGGCATTTATTTCATCAGCAGGAGTTGATCGAGGAATGACAGGCAATGTTTGACGAAAATCCCCTGTCAGTAATATCAAAGCACCACCAAAAAGCTGTTGATTACCACGTAAATCTTGCATTGTTCGATTAAATGCTTTTAGAAATTTTCTGCAAACTTCACATAAACCATCTACTAAATAGTCCAAACAAAGCTTAAACATTTGGTTTGGATAGGTGAGCCCGCTCTTGAGTTATAAAATTACAACGTGAAAAAGTGGCATTGATATTTATATATATATTTTTAAAAAAAAGAGAGTTTCAAATAACTGATTAGCTGAGATGAAAACCTTTGATTATAAAGTATACCCTTTGACAAAAGAACCCTAATAAAGTTCAAACTTTAAGAAAACAATCTGTGGTCGAATGTCGACCGACCACTGGGCGCCCACTAGATTTAATCATTATTTCCGGAACGAAATTCCAAGATCTATCAAGTACATAACAATTACTGTTATGTATAGCCTTAGTAGCCCTGAGAGTGTAAGGTTTTACCTTGAAATAATAAAAGCTGCAACAACCCACATAATATCATGCAAACACATGTTGTACATATGCTGTTTTTATTTTATTTTGAACATTCTTACTAATTGAAATTAAATTTAGAGTTTTAACTAAAATCTTGCTCATGTATTTTCACACTTATCAAATATATATTTGTTTATAGGTTCAGATGACAAAGAGTCTGTGAGCTCAGGAGCAGGAATTTTTAATGGGCCGCCTATTTTTCAAAATCTATTGCTGCGATTCTTGGATAGTGATGCACCAGTTTTAGGTAAGATATAATATAGATGTGGTTAAATATTTTCCATGCCATAGACCAATCATTTTTTTTTATTTCGAACTGATTACGCTATTGATCTAGCAAGGTCTTAACAGCTTCACTGGACTACTAAGGCGAGCTAAGCTGCACCGTCAATCCACCCGTATCCAATCAACATATAACTATTTCTTTTTCACCACCGGTATTGTGAATTTGCCATCTTACTTCCCACATCTTATATAAGACAGTGTGGCGTTACAATATTACTTTACATATGTGTGCGTTATCGTGCAATTTGATTCGTTAAAACTCCATGTAGTTACCGTATCTATAGCTTTTTAGTTATAATATCATTTCCATAGACGATACTTTAATATAGGAAATTGGTAAATTTGTTTTTTTTTTACAGATGAAAGTCCTAACGCGCCTCCGGGTAACAAACAGCAGTTCGCAAATCTCGTCCATTTGTTCGGTGAACTTGTGCGTCGCGATGTATTCTCTCACGACGCTTACATGTGTACTCTAATATCGAGGGGTAAGTTTTTTTATTCATTAGTTCGTAAAATATTTGTACGCTTATTAGCATATAAAACTTATTTTTTTAATTTTTTAAAGAAGAAGAAAGTGTATATATTGTTTTTTTTTGTCAAAAGATATCTGAATAATCTGTAATTTGAACTCGCTTCGTTCGGCCTTACTACATAATCACAAATATTTACGCTTTTTTAAACCACTTAAACTCCAGATTTAAAATGTATCATAGTATTTTATTTTTCATATTAGATACGTTCTTCATAATTAGTTTTATAAAAAAATGATACTTATATAACATACCTCTTCAAAATATTATAAACGTGTTAGACCGATTTTACGGAACTTTCACCGGCAGATAGCGGACATTATAAAAAGTTATTTAGTCAATTTCTATTTAGACTAGCTGTTAAACGTGGTTTCGCCCGCAGTGCTATATCCAAAACAGTTCAACCGATTTTCATGGAATTTTCACTGGCAGATAACTGACCTTATAGGAAGTAATTTAGATTATTTTATTTTACACTAGCTGTAACCCGCGACTTCGTCCGCATGTAATTTTGCAAAAATCATATATCTGTATCTATGTATATAATTTGAATTATCTTGTCTTTTTGGTCATTTTTGCTGCCATTTTTTTTATTACCCCGCTTTTGTCTACATAAATCAGTAACCATAGTAACATATAAGAATATTGTATCCAGGTCAATGAGCACTATTTAAATTGTCGAATATCAAAAACCGCTTAGAAATATATAAAGTTTCATATCTTGATTTATATTTATGCAAGATTTCAAGAAGTCAGATCGTTCATTGCTTGCAATTCAACATTATAATGATTAATAGTAATTTTGAAGATAGAAGGGGTCTTTCTAATATGATATTAAACCATAAACGTATTACTTATTGACAATATGGGTATATTATATCATTATAATAGCATCTGTAAGTTATTGTTTTATTAGTTCCTTATACAGTGTAAGTGAGCACTGAGGTAGTTATATGGTGGGTTAAGGTTCCAAATATGTTGCTGATGATAAACCACATTTGACACATGGTTAGTATTTATATATTTAATGTATACTTTACAAGTTACTGTAAGTGGTGTGCGTGTTGTACTTACAAATGTGTTTAAAAAGCATTTATATAATTGTACATGGTCTCACAATTTTATATTTCTTTAAAACAATTTTAAACAAACGCGTGCGGAGCTGCGGATACAGCTAGCAGTCACTGTTATCAGTACCTACTCTGTAGAAATAATATTCATATAATTTTGCGCGCATACTAAATGTTAACAACATAATCATTGTTAGCTTTGCCTTTTTTATACTGAAATAAAGACGAATTTAGTGATGTTAGAATCCACCAATTAGTAATTTCAAATAAATTTTGTATTAAATTACATTTTTGGCTATATTTTCCAACCTAAAAGATATGGCACCTTCACCATCTCATCATATAGCCACAATTTTTTACAAATTATAATTAAACTTTTCTAACCAACAACCTCTATTCTCAATGTTACTGTATAATTAGGTGCCTTTTTACCAAAAGTATTTAACTTCCAAGATTGGGGTTTCAGCTGCATAAAGTATATTCTCGATATTCTACAATACTTTCTAACATCGAATCTCGCATGGGACAGACTTTAGCCTGAGAAACGCTTAAGGCTATATCTGTGGCAGGACTTTTAATTTGTGTATGAGATTCTTTTAACAGCATAAGGTATATTGGAAATAAATGCCATACTTGGCTTAACGTACCTAATTTTAAAAGTTCTATTGCTCGGTCAGGTGATTTGATATCCCCAACGGAGCCAGCTTCAACGGGCATGGGTGGAAGCATTCACACAGTAGCGCCCCCTTCTAATAGTGCCGGTACTAGCCACAACATAGACGATGATATATTCGCCGGTATCGACCTAAAACCTAAAATGGAGGTGAACATAATTTTTTACAATATTCATGCGTATAAAAAAAATACATAAAATCACTGGAACTACTAAATCTTATGCCTCTACTGTTAAATTGTAGGAGAATGTTCGTATGGATTTGGATGATTCAAAAATTGACGACGATCTAGACAAACTATTGCAACACATAAAAGAGGATCAACAGAATTCAATGGATGCTCCTGACAGTCCTAAAGATCCCGGAGAACCTGTACACAGGTATTTATATTTACAACTAAATTTTTGTTCCTTCATAAACTATATTTCCACCCCATTATATAGTATAGTAAATTGATTAACAGAACACGTACACCTTAAAATAAACTGCAGTTGAAAATGAAATTCAAAATTAAATCGTGGTGCCATCTAAGATCTGCAGTTGGTTCCACAGTTTTCTGGCAACAAACTAATTTAACTAGCGCCATCTATTCGAAACTGATAAAACTTACATTTGATAATAATAAACAACATTGACAATAATTTAATTTGTAATTAAAAAATATTGATGTCGTTAATCGTAATATGAATTATTCTAACTCTCAAGTTGGACTGAATTTTACATAAATGACACTTTTTATGAAGATCGGCTGCTTAGTTTCGGAGTTCATCGTGGACATACATCATGACACTAGATTTTTATATATTTAGAAGATTAATAAACGTAATAACATTTGTCGTTTCAAGTGTCAACTCTCCAATGATGGGACCGGGTGGTATGAGTATACCCGGAATGGGCCCTATAGGAATGGGACCAATGTCCGTACCAGGTCTGTATATTATCATACTTTTATATTATTTCATTCATTTTTAATGACTAATTTGTCTCTTGTTTTTTCTTTATAATTCTACTTAGAGTTATTATTAAAGCCGTTATAGTACGGATTATTTAATAGACCCGATTTGACTTGAATGTCTAAATACCCTTTATAGGGAAGTGACGATATAATCCATATCAAATGTAAAGTAACATTTAATATCATTTTTACAATATTATGATAACTGATAGTCGATATTGTTATTTAAATTATTCAATATTTTAATTTACAGTTCACAATTAATTAGATGATATAATCATTAAAACGACAACAACAGTCAATAAAAAACAAAAACGGTACTAATGACAAAATAATTAGCACCAATTTCTAATGAATAGACGTGACTAACTTACACCCTCTAAAGATTTGTTAGGTTTTGAAATGAAATTGACGCACTTTTTCGCAAAAAGATTACCTATGATTTATAGTAACGATATGTAAACGTTATTAAAATTATTATTATTATACTTCATTGGTGTTATTACAAAAAAGTTAAATACGTGTTGAACCCTGGCTTTAAAAAGGTCTCGTATTAAATGCACTGCGGTCGCTGAATGTTCGCCATCTTGCTCTTTTGTCTCGCTTTGGTTACGTTAGGTTAGACTTGTGAAAAAGGATAACGCGAACTTGCCTCGGGCGAGCGCGGTGCATTTATTACGAAACCTTTTTAAACCAAGTATTTAATACGTTTTTTTTTTGTAATAACACGGCATAGGTTTAATTTACCACAATTTTATCTAATAGTAAATGACGATGTGGTCTAAAATGTTAAAGACATAAACTTAAATGAGGGCTGTCTCTCGCGTGCAGCTGCCGGAACACACCAACAGGTGCTTGGCGACAGATTTTCAACTTAACAGTAGTAGCTAGCCAAGCGGACTTGACAAAACCTCCCACCACCATGCTATAGTTTCATCACATGTTTACCTTCACCAGAAGCTCTTATTTAATTGTAAGGATTCGAATCCACGTCCATCGACGCTGTGTCTGAACACGCTATCAACTCAAACAACATCGCTTCAAAATATATGTATATTCGCTAGACTTAAAACATAAATCAAAATCCTTGTACGGTACGTACATTGCATGTCGCCTTACTTATCATGTGCTCATTAGTACATTCGAATTAAAGTTATATTTATTGAATACTTGAATAGTCAGACGCGTTCAAGTACTCAATTAGGTTGTACAACAACACCATTATATAACATAGACATAAAATAAATAATTCGGCCTAACAAGCAATTTTATTCTCACAAATAGGCACCCCAAGAACAACGGCCGTAGCTGAGGGGGGGGGGGGGGGGGGGGGGGGGGGGTGGAGCATTGTGCCGCAAATCACAATGCTCTACCTTAAAACTACCAAAAACTAAGATAAATTGTTTGTCCATAGTTTGAGATAATATAGATTGTAAGGCTAAGGATCCCATCAGACTTCGTAACTATATAATAATAATCATAAATAAAGTGGTACAGCAAAATAATCCCAAGGAGGGTTGATGTCAGGCAGGCGGCCGATCGTAAAAATTAAGCCAAATCATATACCACAACATGGCAAACATGTTGTACCGACCCTATTTATGTGGGATAAGGGTAAGAAGAAGAGTTTGAGAAAAAAAAATATTGTAGCGATATGTATCTACATTTTTCCGAACATAACACAGTTTGTGACATTCGAAGGCAGATCAATGATGAATTCTTTTCCCTACTTCAAATTCGCCTTTAGCTACAGCCCTGCCAAGAACATATGTAAGGCAAGTACTTGCTCCTCATACCTACAATCCTAATTGATTTATACACTCAAATATATCAATTTTGCCTTCATTTATTGCTGCACGCTATCAATCAATTAAGCCATCATCGCTTGACCAGGTATTCGCACGTCTAGCGGTGGTGTATCATCGAGCGGTGCGTGCACAGGTAACGGCAGTATGGGACCGAACGGTGGGTGCGGTGCAAGCGGTGTCGTGTCACGGCACTATCACTACACTATGCACTTCCCGCTGCCGCCCGCGGAGCCGGATCACGCGCCGCACGATGCGAACCAACGCCACATACTATTGTACGGCGTCGGCCGGCAGAGAGACGAAGCCAAACACGCTGTTAAAAAAATGACAAAAGGTAATTCATTGATCACAATAATTTTTCCCCATAATTATATACAGGCCTGTTTTATCATTTATTTTTTGGGGGTCCGCTAATTATCTAAAATTGTAAGACCATTTTTTTTACTACCTGTACTACAGAAACAAACCTCTGTACGACGCGGTAACTGTTCAAGAAAAAATTGAGCCGTCATGGGACGCCTGGCAGATGGCAAGATGTGAGACATCGAAATTGTGTTGTATAAGTTATATGCCTATAAGAACAGACTACGACAGGAATCAGCTATTGCATACTGAAAAGATAAAGCATTACAAATTTGTTTCATAAAATAATGACTGTTCGTTTATTTTATTACATAAATATTTATTTTTATTAAATACAAAACACAAGAATTCAACTAAGCACAGGCGCTGTGTATTTGGCCGCATTTAACAAAGGGCGTTAGGTCGTCGGCGCGTGCCAATTATTATTTATTCAATAAACATCTATATTCATTAAATTCAAAATCATATAGTGTGATCACGAATTCCATGGCGAAGCGTCGCCACGCCAACAGTCTGTCTGACCCGCCACTATAGATTTTTTACATTAATAATCTATATATGCACATATGATGAAAATAATAATAACTTCAACACTTCAAGTAACAGTAACTTCAAGGTTTAATCATGTTAAAACTATTAAACGTATGGGCATAAGTCTATGACCATTCGATACGGATTTTTTTTTGGATTTTATTGTACATTTGCCATTTTTAATGCCCAAAGAAACAAGTGGGAATCTGTTAGTCTGTCATGAATTCAAAAGTATTTGTTTCCGTATTTAACCAAGAATATCGCCCAAATAACAAGACGGATTGTAATAAAATTTATCACAGAAATTGATTAAACGTACGATACGTTTCATTTTATATCGTTCAGCGATAATATATATTCTTTATATATAAATAACTGTAATAATATTATGGAACGTATTACAGAAATCTGCAAATTATTTTCTAAGAAATTCTCCATTGACGTCGCCGAGGGTGGAAAAATTAAAAAGCATTCCCGTAGTGAATTCAACTTCGAGGCTGTCACTCATAAATTTCAAGTAAGTAATTAATTACCGTTATAATCGCAGCGACGTTAGTGGTAACATGACGTCATGTAGTATACGGGCCCTACAAACTTTATAAACGAAACGGATACATAATACATCACATAACTAGTATATAAAAAAACTTTATGCCCGCGACATGTTTTAATGCAGTAATTATTTTCGACTCGTTATTTAATTCTATTAAAACATATACTTTCTAATACCTTTGTTAATAATTTCTATACCATAATATTTGTGTAATAACATAGTTCTAGTGTACAAAGTGTCGTGAAACTCAGTATAAAAAAAGTTTGTTATATCTTTACGATTTCTGAGTGTTGTGGACTGTATTTATATACTCGTTCAATTGCGAAGTAGCATATACTTTTCTTGTACAAAATAAATAAAGTTGTGTTAAAGTTTTTGGAAAAATAACGTATAAATGGAACTGCAGAGTTATTAATGTAAATGCATAATATTAATTAGTCCACAATATTAAAAAAAAAGAAATTACATTTATACATATATAGAAGATATATAGCGAACATTCATATTTTATTATCGCACAAATAGTGTGGACTCTATACTGTCACTTTATCAACGAAACATTTTATTTTTTGGCAGCTAATATTCTTGATTATTACTGCCATCATCGAGTAGATAATAATAATATTACAAGTTTCTTGTGATAATTTCAATGTTCTAACAAAATGGTGGTCTCCTTTTAAGAACTTTCCAGGGAGTTTATGTGGCATCTCAGAATTCATGTTCCGTAGTATTATTTCCCATCCACTTCACTTATGCACAAGAACTGACCTGTATTACATAAAATGCCGCCAATAATACGAACTATAGAAACAAATAAATAAATTGAATAAACTGATTGATCTCTGAGCTAGTGCACAATAATTTGAAAATGATATCTAATTCCACAGCTTTTCCATGAATTGTATTAGACAGTATTAGGTTATATATTAAGGGCATGTGTAAGTAATATTAATTTGAAGTTATCATGTAAATGCGTCCGTGTATCTGTCATTTCATCTATATATTAATATACAGCCGGCTTTGTCTGAAAACCAGCGCTGCAACGCTTCCATATGGAAGCTTGCAGCTTGTGCTGACACAAAAAACCTTTTCACCTCATGCAACACTAGTCTCTCTTGATTTAAAAAAAATGTATATTCTTGTAAGTATGTGTTGTATGTATTGAATACATATATCTTTCTTTCTTTCTAAATAACACAAGATTATGAATAAAATATAAAGTCCACTACATGACATTCCAAGATCCTGCCAAAACCTCGTTTACTTTGTTAGTCTGGTGAAGCTGCCTTCAGGCCGATCAGAACAATAGTGTTAGTTGGTTAAAAAAAAGAAAGGCTGTACTGGTACGAAAAGAGTTTGTTCGGTCAGGCAATGTCGATGTACGAGCAAGGTGCGGTCTCGTGGGCGGTGGGCGGCGCCGTCTGTGAAGCGCTCGCGGCGTACGCGGTCGGCGCCACCACGTACCTGCCGCAACCCGAGCACGTCGCCTTCGCGCTCGACCTCATGGAGATCGCGCTCAACGTGCACGCGCTTATCGAGACATGTATACAGGTATCTCATAACTCACATAGCGAATAAACCACACGTTTTAGAAAAAATACAGTGTAAATGGCGTTAAAACTAAATTTACTGGTAATATAAAATATTCAGTGTCTATGTACTAACGTGTCTGTACTTTTTTAGATTTTTGTAAAAAAAAACGTTATTATTGATGTAATAAGTGATAAAAATTAACTTCAAAAAACTAAACTAAACTAAAAATTAAATTTCACATTCCGCTCCTTGTTACACGTCGTGAAATAGCTGACATCACTTATATGACGAGCATCATATCTGACGAAACGGACTGCCCGGACCTTCTTAAAAATATTAGTTTTAATGCTCCTACAAAGGTTGTGAGACACTATACGCCGATCCATCTTCCATTGGTGTCCACCAATTATCGGCGAAATTCGTTTCTGTGGCGGGCAGGGAATAGTTTAAACTAACAAACAAATAAATTCGATTTCGATATATTTTGTATTAAGCCAGAGTCAGTGAGACGGGTACTCAGCCTTGACTTTTTCTCTAAATATAAATAAGCGTTGATTGAGTGTGCTTGGAAAACTGTTATCCACATAGTAATTAAGTTTCCAGATGCCTATTCGTGGAGACCTGTAAATGGTTTTCTGTTGCTTATTATCCATAGTAATTCTTGTAATTAGTGCTGTTGGTCTTCCTATAAACTAAATAAATAAATAAAATACATTTCAATCAATTTTAGAAATGTATGTCTGCCTGTTTGTATGAATAGGCATCATTGCTAAAATACTGCGTTCATGATAAAACCTCTTAAAGAAAATCATAAAGCATATTTTCGAGTAACATTTAGACGTTGTTTCATTAAAATCGATTCAGCCTATCAAAAGTTATAATATTTTTAATAACGAAGCTACTTAAGCACAAAAGAAATATAAATAAGTAAATGTTCATAATACAGGCAGATGATTTTATTAGTCACTGTTTTTTTTATATTAGGTTCCACAGCTAGCTTAAACAAATTTACTAGTAACATAAAATATCAAATATTTAAAATATGTACACCCAACAATGTAATACAAACGCTAAGCGCAAGTAAATGTTCATAATACAGGCAGATGATTTTATTAGTCACTGTTTTTTTTATATTAGGTTCCACAGCTAGCTTAAACAAATTTACTAGTAACATAAAATATCAAATATTTAAAATATGTACACCCAACAATGTAATACAAACGCTAAGCGCATAGATAGCATTTAAAATAAATCTGAAAATTACAATGTAGATAGCGTTAAAAACAAATTTACTAGTAAATAAAATATCAAATATTTAAAATATGTACACCCAGCAATGTAATACAAACACTAAGCGTATAGATAGCATTTAAAATAAATCTGAAAATTACAATGTAGATAGCGTTAAAAACAAATTTACTAGTAAATAAAATATCAAATATTTAAAATATGTACACCCAACAATGTAATACAAACGCTAAGCGCATAGATAGCATTTAAAATAAATCTGAAAATTACAATGTAGATAGCGTTAAAAACAAATTTACTAGTAAATAAAATATCAAATATTTAAAATATGTACACCCAGCAATGTAATACAAACGCTAAGCGTATAGATAGCATTTAAAATAAATCTGAAAATTACAATGTAGATAGCGTTAAAAACAAATTTACTAGTAAATAAAATATCAAATATTTAAAATATGTACACCCAGCAATGTAATACAAACGCTAAGCGTATAGATAGCATTTAAAATAAATCTGAAAATTACAATGTAGATAGCGTTAAAAACAAATTTACTAGTAAATAAAATATCAAATATTTAAAATATGTACACCCAACAATGTAATACAAACGCTAAGCGCATAGATAGCATTTAAAATAAATCTGAAAATTACAATGTAGCGCTTGTCGATAGTACTACATTGTTAGGTGTAAGTATTTAAAATATTTGATATTTTATATTACTAGTAAATTTGTTTTTAACGCTATCTACATTGTAATTTTCAGATTTATTTTAAATTATAAAATATCAAATATTTTAAATACTTACACCTAACAATGTAGTACTATCGACAAGCGCATAGATGGCGTTTAAAATAAATCGGACATATACGTGTGACGCTATGTATAAACAAATTTATCTTCAACTGCCCCATTAGATATTTCAAATAAAAAATAATGTTTTTTTACTGTTTATTGATATTGTTATATTTATTTTATCCTATAGATATTAAAGGAATTGTCAGAAGTGGAGGGTGCCTTGATAACACGCGGTGCGCCCAGCAGCGGTATTGCGGCTCCGCGGGCTTACACTTCCGCATTGGCACTGTACACCGTCGGTGCGCTTAGGCGATATCATTCATGTTTATTATGTATGTCCTAATTCAGCAAAATAATAATAATTCCTTTTAAACATCGTTATCGTTCTGTAAATAAAATTTAAATATTTTTGTGTACAATGTTATAGGGATTTGAGTAATTGTGCCAACTACTGAAGTGCGTACTGCACCCTTTAATAGTCTTGAGTGCTTGAATACGAATACGATATAAATCTTTATGGCATTAAAGAGCGCAGGTTCATGATCAACGTTTTTCATCGTTCTGTATATACCGCTGTAATTAAGAATATTTTTATGTAGTCTGTTTGGAACAAATGTCAGCGGTATTTGAGCAATTGTACCGACTACTGAAGTGCGTAGTGCACCTATTAGTATAATTTACTGTTTGAATACAATAAGATTTAAAAAAAGGCAAGAGTCATAAAAACCTGTTAAGAATTTTCTCGTGAAATACTACTGGCATAAAATATATGTTTGTGTATTGTGCGTGGAACAAACGTTAGAGGGACTTGAGCTATTGTGCCTACTAATGGAGTGCGTAGTGCACTCATTAGTAGTATTGAGTTTTTGAATACATTATAAACCCCTATGACATTTAACATGAATGTCTAAAAGGTTCTATTTTAGGGAGTTCAATGAAACTCAAGCGTACTGCAAGACGTCTATTATCGGAGAGACAGAAAGATGAAAACTTAAAGCTGCTTACACTAAAATATTACTTTATCTATATCTACCTACATATATTACAACATTTTAAAGCATAGGGTTATGAAGATTTGTTAAGAATTTTCATCGTTAAATACTGCTGGCATTAAATATATGTCCGTGTAGTATCCGTGGAACAAACGTCAGCAGTATTTGAGCAATTGTGCCGACTAATGAAGTGCGTAGTGAACCCATTAGTAGTCTTGTGTATGGAGGGTAGAGGTAAAGGAGAACCATCTCAGTATATTAAAAAGTATCCACTGAAAGGCAGCAAATTAAGATGGCGCCACAATAGCAAGTGGAAAGTATTTAAAAATAGCGCCACAAATAATTAGAGTAGGATACTAGATTAAAGAAGGAAAGAAAGACTTCCTCTTTGTCACCGCGCATAATTAATAAATAAAGATAATTAATAATGAAATTAAAAAATAATAGTTGAGATTATAATATAATAAATCGTAATATTAATATTTTTTAATTAAATAAAACAGTCTTTGATTAATTTCTTTAAACATTTTCAACCCAACACACTTCACTTCGTTTATAACTGCTAAATTCATATCATTTCCTTTTCCTACACTAGCGCTATTTTAACGAGTCCTCGAACCATAAATTTCTGTTTACAGATGGACACTTTTTCAACTGATCCCCCATACTAGATAGTTCTCCTTACCTCTACCCTCTATTGTCTTGTGTTTGAATGCAATAAGATATTAAAAAGCTTTAGGGTCATAAAAACATGTAAAGAATTTTCATCGTTAAATACTACTGGCATTAAATATATGTTTGTTTAGTGTGCGTGGAACAAACGTCAGCGGTATTCGAACAGCTGTGCCGGCTAGTCAAATGCGTTGTGAACCCCGGCGATTGCGGTTCGGCCGAGCGCTGCGTGTTGGCACAACTCCACGACCTGTACAAAGCGGCGGCTCATTTATGCCACGCGCCCCACGCCGACACATTCGCCAACGCATACCCTAAAATCAAGTTAGTATACATTGTTATTAAAAGTTTGTGATTATAAGTTTTTTTTTATCACGCTTTTATTAGCTTCACCTGTATGTATGTAAGTAACCGACCCCTGTGAGCTCGATTTTGTCCTATTTTGAACGATCAGATTTAATTCAAACTTTGCACACCTGTCAAAGGTCGATGACAATGTTATAAACCGAAAAAAAAGTTAAAAAATTTAACTAAAAAATGAAAAATGAAATTTAATAAATTTGGATTAAGAATAGTGTAAATTAGAAATAAATGTATATTTTTATAAAAAGTGAAAAAAAAATGATAAAAATACTTATATCTGGAGGTCATTATCATTTTTTTGTCACTTTTTAAAAAAATATATATTTATTTCTAATTTACACTAATGTTAATCCAAATTCATTAAATTTTATTAAGTGTAATGTGTTTTCTCTCGGTTGCTGGATATTTTTTATGGGTGTGATTTTGACAAAGTTTGATTTGACCAATGAGCGCGCGCGGTGGTGGATAGAATCAGCTGTAGACTACAGTTATACAGTGTTGTGTATTAAATTTGAGATTATAGTTATATGTGTAAACTACTCGCGTGACGCTTAAGGTCTATTGTTAAAATTTTGTTTATTAATACTTTACAATGTGCACATAGATACTTGCAAGTATTGAGTGCTATATATATTAATGTAAACTCGTGGGCGCCCAGTGGTCAACATTCGACCATAATTCATTGATTTTTTAAAGGGATAAATATTATAATAATAGTTGTATGTTATAATATCATTGTTGAATGTAGAATGAAAAAGGGTAATTGGAACGTAAGAGTAAAATAATACATACAGTCGAGCATAGCAACCTCCTTCACAACCTTCTTTGAAGTCCTTTATTGACAGATGTCAAAATGTCTTATTTACATGCGTGTGTATATGTTGTGTAAAATTGAAGCAGTAGTGTAAGTAATGCATATTTTAATTAATATAATGTACTTCTAATGCATTTTATATAAAATAAATAGCTTTCTGCACTTCTCCTCCATATAAGCTTTAACTATGCCAAATTTCACGTTCATCCGTTCGCCCAATTCCGTTAAAAAGGGTTACAAAGTTTAGGCTTCACGTATTAATATATATGATATAATAGAAAAAAGGAGCGAAATACTGTAGACTTCTGGACGTTCGGCGCCTAAAGTAGAAAATACTTTATTTGTAAAAAAATCTTATCAGCCCGAGGCCACTGTTAGCAGATATTGTTGCTCCCATGAAACTGACAAGTTTGTCTGTAAAAACTGTGTTTTCTTTTATGATTATAACTGCCTATTGCGTAACTAGTGAAAGCATTAACAGCATTCATTAATTTATTTGGTACTAGTCTAATTTAAAGTAGCCTAAGTAATCTGCTGTAATTTTTGCTATCTGCCAGTGAAATTCCCGTCAAAATCGGTCCAGCCGTTTCGGAGATTACCCGGAACAAACAGACAGACATACATACATACATACAGACAGACAGACACAAATTTAAAAAAAATCATTTTTTTATCAGTTGCGTGTATACCCAATCAGTAAAAAAAATGTTATTTCTATATTACATACAGACACTTTATTTTTATTATATGTATATATAGATATAGACAAGAATGAGAACTGTATTACATAAAATATGTTATAAACTTCTTGTAATTTATATATAAATTTGTTTTATCTGCAATCCTTCACAGGCAAGCTCTCTACTCTCCACTCCAGCCCATACCGTCAAACTACTCCTACAACCCACAGTTTCTAGGTGAATTCTTCACTAACCCTCGTAAAGGTAAAGAGTCTAAATACCTTGTCAACAAGCGCTACTCTTATTGTGTGTAATATATATTGTTCATGCGTTTTAGGTAAAATTGAGATAGCCTGGGCACGACAGGTCGCCGAATCGCCTGCGAACAGATACAGCTTCGTGTGTTCAGCAATGCTCGCTGTATGCCGCGAAGTCGACAATGATCGGTAAGTTCTTATTGAAATGAGAATTTCTCCGTTATGGTTTGAAACTCAATGAAACGAAAATGTATAGTAATTTAATTTGCGATTGAATGAGATAGGATACATTTTCATTTATATGAATATTTTATCATTTTTAAAAGGTTTTTGATAATGGATACGTTGATGTGATACTAAAATTAATATTTGTCTCGCATCCTCTTTCATAAAATCATATATAAATCTCATTTCGCGTAGCATTTTAGCAACATGATTAGAATATTTATTATGTATACATGCAACCGCCTGCTTCGTCCGGGTGTTGACGTGAGACCAAATCTTCTTTTTACAGTAGGATTGTTATGAAATAAAATGGCATTAATCTATCAATATTTTTGAAGATTTGTCTTTTATCTCACTCTCACTTTTATATGGAATTACTGTAACCGACTCTTTTCCTTCGAGCACACCTCTTGATGATTAGGAACACAACAAGAAAGAATTAGTAAATTACGTGTAGCCGTGCTGAAGTGTTAGTCTTACATACATACGGAAATTGATTTTTATTTTCACAGTGTGAACGAGTTAGGAGTTTTGTGTTCGGAGATGACCGCGTGGTGCAGTGCATTAGCAGCGGAGTGGCTCGGAGCGTTGGTTGCTCTGTGCGGTGCACAGCACTACCCGGCGGCGGCGGCAGCTCACGCCGCTCCCCCCACCCTCTACCCCGACCTCCTCCATCACCGGG
>MU159190.1:245127-259085 GCA_015888305.1 Antheraea pernyi
GACGCTCTCGCCGTCTTCACCTGTATACTAGTCGGTGAGTAGTAAATTAACAAAAAGCGCAATGTATAACTAAATTGTATAAACGAAGTTCTTAGCTTTCCTGGATTCATCGTGCGATTGCCGAGTCCTTCGTCCAAGGAGTTTAGTCCATTACTAGGGAGATTGTTTTCCCTATTGCATACCTGTGCACTATGATTTCATGTGTTTCTTATAATAAAGGCTTATCTTTAGCTCGTCTGCCTTCTACAATATTTAATAGACAAAGAGGTTTGTTTTTAAAATGTCGACAAGTTTTTACAACGTCAAATACGAGTTGTCAAATTTCTATATAAGTATGAGCATCGAAGTAAAAAGATGTGGTATTCCAGCTCGTCATTGTTTCTCGTTGGAAGACTTCGTCCGTCACGCCGCGTTGCCGTCCCTGCTGAAGGCTTGCGGCGGCGCCGGCACCTCCGGCAACATCGCCAACGCGCCCTCTCCCGACACCGGCGCAAGACTCACCTGCCATCTCTTACTCAGGCTCTTTAAAACCGTCGATACTCCACAACCTGGTGAGACACTCATTCATTCAATTTTTATCAACTTTATTTGTATCATACAATAACTGTTAATGACTTTTTATTTAGATGTCCTTCCGCCTATAACGATTAAATATGGATTATAGTAAAAAAAATCGTCACTAATTCTTAATCATTTTCAAAAAGAGCACTAAATATATTAAGTATGGCCAGGGTGATATATATAATCTACTTTAAATTCAGAGGTAGACGAAATTTTCATAACGATTACTTGATGAGAACTACTTAAATCACTAAACCACCATAGAATAAAACTATTTGAACCCCATGACATAAACCACTCGACCCTCAATACTTAAGACTCGACCACCATGGGTTAACTCTTGGCCACCATGACTTAAAATTTGACCACCATTGGTTAACACTCCATTACCATTTACTATTATGACTTAACACTTGCCCACCATTAGTTAACACTTCACTACCATTACTTAACACACGACCAACATGAGTTTTTTTTTATGTCATAGGTGTCAAACGAACAGGTGGGGTCACCTGAAGTTAAGTGATCACCACCGTCCATGGACACTAACAACACCAGAGGAGTTGCGAGTGCGTTGCCACCCTTTGGGGGGAAGGGTTAGAGGAAGGAGAGGAGAGGGGCGGGGAGGTGGGCCTCCGGCGCTCTCACTGACCGAACGAAACGCAACAATGCAAGCACTGTTACTTCACGTCGGTTTTCTGTGGCTCGGGTGGTACTACCGACCCATTCATGCTGAAACCAGTAATAGTTTCAGCGTGGCTCTACCACCATTATAGTTAAAACTAGACGCTCAACCACCATGACTTTTTTTTCTTTTATCAGGACTATACTCGGTGTCGACGTCTCCGGGTCCGGGAGGTGCCGCTGCTGGGGTGCGCTTGTCCTGCGATAGACATTTGCTCGCAGCAGCACACAAGAACATCGGCGTTGGACCTGTGCTGGCCACCCTCAAAGCTATTCTTAGTAAGAATACTATATACATTACAATATTATATATTCATTTTCATTATGCAACATGGTAAACTTAGTTACTAATCAATCTTAGCAACCAGAAGTTACATAATACTATAAAATAATTGTTAACGCATTTAAAGGTTTTCAGAACTATTTCACATAGAAATTGACTGCTAAATAGATTGATGAATCAAAATAATTTATATAAAAGTATCAACAACAAACCTATTTCTTCTATTTTTAGTAATTACTAGCATATTCGAATTAATTGTGGAGTGTTTTTGTTGTTAATTGCTTTTTTTTTCAATTACCGTTGAGCCTCTACAAATTGTAAAAATACGTGATATAAATTTTTCCTCGGGTTCAGTCCTGAAAATGATATTCAATACACTGATAACCACGCTATTTTCACTTCTCAGAATCGGATTTGTATGGAAAAGGCTCATCTATTTTTGGTTATCAATCCACTCCCTAGATGGCATTGTTATATATTTTTTTTGGCAAATTTGATAACAAAAGATGGTGGACGACAATTAATTTTGACATTTCAAACTGACAACTTTCAAATATTTGTTTTCATTCACTTTGTTTACGTATCTGTTACGAGAGTGTGCTTCCTTAAATTTTCATGCCTCCCACAAATAATTTTATCTATCTTCGGATCTACTTATAAACATTGACTTCTGCATATACATACTTGGATTTAAATTTGCCTTACGATGAATATATTCATTACAAATAAAAATGATAAAAAACTTGTATACGATTTACGCAGTACCGCTATATGCATCCATACATAGCTATAAATGTACATTTATAACCAACAGATATTAGTTCGAAACTCGTATTATAGAGGCGCTGATTGGAAAGAGCGAGTGCGCCCTCTATTTATATAACGTACTCTGTGCTGATAACTATTTATAATAGAAAGGACTTAACTATTTGTAATAGAAAGGACTTAACTATTTGTAATAGAAAGGACTTTTGAAACAACTCGTGCACCATGTTGTGCATTAATGGTACTACGACAGTAACATTGTGTACTATGGCTAAAAACAATTGTACAAAGTTTTAGATAGCTAGTGTGTATGGAGCAAGAATATGCCGAGATGTTTTTAAATGATGTAGTTTTAGAATTTCTAATAGTTTTGTAGACATATGTGGGGTTTTTTTAATAATCTTATATTCGATAGTGGTCGGTGACTCGGCCCGCGACGGCGTCAAGTCGGGCAAGAAATCGTGTGAATTGTCACACATACTGGGCACCAGCGATACAGTGCCGAGCGACGCACAACTAGACCTATTATCGTGAGTAATTACAATATATAGAACAATTAGTTTATTCTCTAAAAGATGTTTTTTTTTTTTGCTTAATTGCCATATATCTTAGTTTTAATTTGAGGTTAGTTAAACGGTTTAGATCATTTTTAAATTGATTGTGATGACAGTTATGACTTTTATATTAACTTTCAACTTAAAATAATTTAATCGACGCTAGAAAGGCTAACATCGACGTTAGAAAGGCTAACATCGACGTTAGAAAGGCTAACATCGACGTTAGAAAGGTTAAAAAGGGTAACTAAGTGACGTGCAAAAACTGTCGACTCGTTACCCAATTAGCCTTTTCACCGCCATAGTTTTAATTGGCATATATAAAAAATACAGAGGATGGAAAAGTTCATTGACTAACGAGTTGTTGTCTAAGCTTTACTTAATTACCCTTTTCATCGTAGATATATATAAAAAAAAATATGTTTCTGTTTTTTGTTCATGAAAATAATTATCGATAGACTTGAATATTAATATTCATATACATCTTATTTATTTATATACTGAAATCATTGTTGGCGAAACTAACCTTTGAACTTGTATTTTTTTTTAAGTATAGCTGTAAAATTATTTGAGATATATAAATAAATTAATTTTAGGTTAATAAGACTTATATATTGACTAGTTAATGTTTTCTCATTCTTAGGATGGTAGATACAGAGATGACTGGGGGCCATAGAACTCCTAGGTTTGTTTTATTTTTATATTGAGTTACGTTCACGGTCGCACACCCAGGACACGGCTTCGGTTCGAAGTACGATCCCTTCTATGTACATAGTCGTCTCATTATACTATCACTATGGTCACTCGCTTATGCTTTTTTCATGTTTATTTGCTCTGTCCTCGTTCATTCCACACCACGTTTGCCCTTGGGACTCCTGAACCTATATGTTTAAATGTAACCTAAGTTAATATACACTTGTTATTTGTTGGTCAATTTCCTGTAATTATACATAATTAATTAACATATTTACTTATATTTTTATTGTGTATTTATGACACAGCTCTTAATATTTCAAAACACTTAATGACATAGACGTAGAATTAACGACATTCACATACGAAATGCGAAGTACATGAACTAACTGGGTTTTAAAATCACTATAGAACATTTCTTTATGTTGTGTTTCTACACCAAATTATGTGTACAATGAACCATACAAGAATTTCAAATCCTTTTACCATAACGTTTTACATAACTAGTAAAAATATATATATATCATTTTTGCACAACTCTCTACAGTCTACTATTAAAAGTATAGATTGTAATATTTTTGTATTATTATGAATAATGTAATATTTAATTTTATTCCTATTTACGCAGAATTTATTGACATCGATAAAAACACTATGAAAACTTAAATAAATGTAACATGATATGTTGTATACTGGTACCAAATCACTACATATAGTATATTACGGTGTACCAAATTTTTATTATAAGGAATATTCATCAATCAATAGGACTGTAAATACTAAACGAAATTTTTTTTTCGACAGCCTATGTATAGTATATTTAAACTGAATGTTGTATAATTTATAGCAAATAAAATCGTTTTAAATTATGGTAATGATAAAAGTAGTTCTTATTCATATGTGAAGAGAACAAACATCCAAATATAGCGTGTGACATCACAGCCCCCTAAACTTTTTTCTAACATATAAACTTTGACATATGTCAAAGAAAAATCATGTTTAGAATGGTGTGACGTCAAGTATGAGCATTTCAGCTGATTAAAAAAAAATTATAGTTAAAACATATTTTCTAAATGATAACAATATTATAAAATGTTTTCGTGAATATATTAGGCATCTATAGATATATATCTATAATATTTTTAAAAATGTTTACATTCTTATTCAAAAAATTCTTAATAAAAAATAAGAATAAGAGTGAATGTGCATTTACTGCGTGAACGCGTTACATCCTAGCCCTCGTCCCCACTTTACATCAGGTGTGACTGAGGTCAAGCGTCGCACAGTGTATTATAAAAAAAAATTTTTTCTCCGTGAAAAATATACACTCCAATTAATACACACTTTTGGATTTAGATAGATACGTAAATATATAAAGAAACGATCACGAAACGCCTGACTGCATGCCACTCTACATATCATATATCAGAAATACTATAAAATATCTCCATTATATACAAGGTGTTATTATCTAAAAAAAAGTTTAACATAAATTATGACCTTAAGAGATTATAATTTTGGGGAACGCAGCAATAATACTTCAGTGGCTGTGTGTTCGGACACCGTGTCGATCGACCTAGGTTTGAAGTCTTGCGAATGAGAAATGCAAGCTCGGTAATGGAAAACGTCGCGACGAAGACATAATATGGTGGTAGAGCTTTTTCTAAGTCTGCCTGCCCAGCTACCAATCAACAACGTTGTGATCCGGCTACTGTACTTAAAAGTCAATCCCTCGGGGTTTAGTGTGTTTACCGTTTTGTCTTTTAACATGACGTGAGATTTTGGTTTAAAAAAGCACCAGTCTGTCTTATAAGACATGGTCAGTGGCTTACCTATACCATTGAAGCCAACGGCAATTTCATCGGCCGAGGTTTCTCTCATTGTAAAAAGCAATTTCAGAATGTCGTGTCCGTAAATGGTGGTTTGATAGGCGGTAGAGCCACGCTGAAGCTATTACTGGGTTCAGCATGAATGGGTCGGCACACCCGGGTTACTACCTCCCATAGAAAACCGACGTGAAGTAACAGTGCTTGCATTGTTGCATTTCGTTCGGCCAGTGACAGCGCCCGAGGGGGCCACTTCCCTTTCCATACCCCCGTCCCCCTAAACACAAGCTGGCAACGCACTGACAACTCTCCTGTTGTTGCAAATGTCTATGGACGGTGGTGATCACTTAACACTTAACATCGTCTGTTCGTTTCCTCCTATGCTATAAGAAACGACTGTCTTTATTATAGCTTATCGAATGCTTCTTGAAACTTAATTCATACACAATTTATTTCATTCAATTTGTGTATCTACATACGTCGATAATTTAAATGTATTGAATATAGATCTAATACATTTAATGAAAATAATCATTAGAAATTCTGTCATCCTGCTACATTGATTATACCACTAATGGTATTTGACTAATCAATTTTATCTCAATAAAACTGATTATAATAATAAGTCGCAAGAAGTATCCTGAAGCCGGTGTGAATGCATGAAGAATTTATTATATTTGAAGAAAGGTTAAAGAAATATGATTGGTTTAATAATATGAGGATTCATATAGATGGTGGAAAGGCTAATTGTAATTGACTAACGACCTATTCACATTTTTTCTTCGTTAGACAATTTGCCTTTTCATACTATACGTAACTATTAACACAGTATAATTAATTTTACATATAACACATGTTACAAAAAACTAAACGCCATTTTATAATCCAATAAATGTAACTATATCCCCTTTGTGTAAATATTCCACAATGTATGGTGGTGTCAACTTTCTGTAATTTTTCTTTTGCTACGTCAATGTTAATATAGACCCTAGTTCGTGGTTTCCGTGGCTTTCGATACCTGTGTCTCATTTCCGAACTGTCCGTCCTTACTAATGGAAATTTAAGTTTTTTTTTAAAGAGATATAGAGTAGAAGGTTCATATTGCAGGGGCGGTGGTGGTGTCGGCTCTACGCTGCTCGATTCCTCACAGTCGCTTTCATCTCTCGCCAGACGTGTTTTGGCTGAAATATGTTCCGAAGAATGGGTCCTACAGAAGTGCCTACAGAATCCAGACGAATTGTATCAGCCTGATATGCTACTTGATTCTATGCTCACACCGAGACAAGCTCAAAGGTATTTACTTTTTTTTTCGTCTTATGTGACGTTTCAGATGTTGTCTTTGGAAAAAAATAGAAAAATAACATTGTCAAATTTTATATGATTTATCTTTAGTATATAATTTTTAAATCTATAAATAAAATATTTTAATAGATTATACTAACATGATACATTTTCTTAGAATACCTAGAATGTGTTAATTAGAAAATACTTGTTTTGCTTCCTTTTCTTTTGTTTCATTTTTGTTCTCTTTAAGGACTTATTACTGCCTTCTAAGTCAATCTCTTCGGTTACATTTGTTTCTTAGGGCGCTTTCAGTTTAGACGATTTGTGCCGGACTGCTGCCGTACAGTCGATACATCGATTTATCGTATTTATCGTACGACAGCAGTACGACCTAAAACGTCTAATTCGGAGTGTGATGCGGTTGCAGTCCGAATGCATTTTAGTGATGTCCACCAATACTTGCATTCGGTCGAGCCATGGATTCAGACGAAGAAGGGTTATTGTTGATACTGCTCTTATTAAAAAAAATTGATTACGGAAATAAATGATTACCTGACATGATAATTCTTTTCAGTTATTTTATAGTTAAAATTTTGTATTAATTTTTTACATATATCTTCCCAAGTGTTTTATTCTGTATAAGATTAAAATAATCATCATATTTTGAGTTTCATACAGCGGGCCGGGCCTGCATTTCGTCTATTTTTTTTCCATCCATATTTTTGTCATCCATAGTAAGAAAGTAGGCAAAGTTATTTATTTTATAATATGCCAAACTCGAAGTCCCCTACTCACTAGCAAATCAAAAAAGAGGCACATCTCGATCGCGGTGTCTCGCCGTCCTGCTAACTGACGTACGCCGGACTGCTCTCGTCAGTTCTCGGTTCGACACATTTTGTATGAAAAACATAACACGTCGCGCAGCAGCAGTCCGATACCAACCTCTTAAATCGAAAGTGCCCTTATTCTTACAATAACATGTTACTACAGGTTTTAGACCGTAACTCGTAAGATAATGTACGTACGACCAATTTATTTAATTTCCCCTAGTATAGTTATTTCTTCAAGCGCTCCTCTCAATCGAAATTATTTACCAAGAAATAAGGAATTTGTTTAAAATACATACTGATTAATTTTTTAACTTTTTATTTATTTAGACTGCTACATATGATATGCTACCCGGACTCGGCTAGCCACACGCATCCGGATCTCGATCAGAAAACAATGATCACTCGATTGTTGGAGGTAATTTTCATTTATTCGAATATACTGCGAGTAATTTTGAGTCTTCTTCGAAAGTTCTAGAACTAATAAACATAGTGTTGTCATTTTTATTATTGTGGCACGACAAAATGACGTCACTGTTCCTGATGATAAGATCAATGCAACGGTGTCCACCGAAAGATTCAGTGCCTGATCCAGAAACTAGAAGAAATCCACTGTCAGTCATATACCAACCCGCTTGGTGACTGACATTTGTAATGTGACACTGTTCGAATGATATCTATGATTTGAGCCACTGCTATTGTCGAATGGGTAATGATTACAAGATTCTTGTGATCATTTCGATGGACTAACAAGATGGTGGCCCGCTTGTTAGAGTTTTCGGTGTTTCTGTTGCAAGTCAGAATTCACGCTCCGTGGTATTATATTTGCCACCCACTTAACTTATGCACAATAACCGAACTATATTAAGTAAAACACCACCATTATTACAATATTCTTACTGTTGTCCGGCGTTAATAATAAAAAAATCCTTAAAGTCATCCTCAGTGCCACTTACCCGATCCAATTGTGAATCTAACCCATTCTTGAATCCACTTGAACACTCACATAAAATTTCATCAAAATCTGCCAAGCCGTTTAGGAGGAGTTCGGTCACATAGACACAGACAGAACGACTATATAGACGAGTGCTAGTCCAGTGATTGAAGTTCGAACATAGAGAAAAAAACCTTTTTTAATATATTTTTTTATAGAACTAAAGCCCGTCTATCGTTACTAACAGGCCTTTAATTGTCACTTCCTTTTCGGGGGCACGTTAATTTTCGAAAGTTGTAAGTCCATAATTTTTTGTATATCAAAAAGTGCGAAAATGTACGTACATATCGGCGCCTACCCACAATGATTGTGTCTTGAATAATTAATTTGTGCAAACAAATTAGTTATTATTTGTAATTAATTGGTTATCTACTGTACCAAATAGTCTGAATTGATTATTATTTGGTGATAACTATTTGTAACTAATTAATTGGTTATCTACTGTACCAAATGAAGGGGTGATAGTCTGAATTAATAGTTCTTAATTATTATTTTATATTGAGATGTGATGAAATTATTATTATGGGAGGTTTATCACGATATTATTATTATGGGTGGTTTAGTGAGTTCATTCTGACGATATTATTATGATGGGGTGGTTTAGTTCTCATTTATATCATTTTTGTGATGGATCATGGCGCGTCTCCGACATACACCTTGTTATTTTGGGTACTTGTGGCATATAATAGTAAGATATTGTTCTAAAATTTTGAGAATGAAAACCAACATATGGCAATATCGGTATTTTAGATTTTCCCGTAAAGGGCATTGAGTGAGTCCCCACATGCCCTAACAAAAATGCCCTGGCTACAAATATAAAAAAATGAAGAAAATCACCTGAGAAACAGAGGAGGGAGGTTATTAGCCGTTTCCCCACTGCCTATTTATAGATAAAAATTGAGTCGAATAACATACGCTAATGAATAAAATATAAAATCCATTACATGACATTCCAAGATCCCGCAAAGAAAAAACCAAGTTTACAAATATTTCACCATACGTTTAGGTAAAAATATCCCTAATATTAAACATGACGGTTACTGCGTAGAATCTGGAGCAGTGGTCGCTGCGTATGTCGTGGCTGGACCTGCAGCTAATGTTCAAGCAATTCCCGATCGGTTCCCCCGAACTGAACGGATGGTTGGATACTGTCGCTCGCGCCGTCATCAATGTCTTCCAACAGCCGGCACCACCGCCTCCTGATAAAGATCGGTGAGTTTTAGACCATAATCTATGGAATTTACTGTAATTTATCTGTATGGATAAATGGCGCGAAAAACTAAAGAATAATTGGTAGGATAAAAAAGTTGTGTTTAGTTCAAAAGCGATAGAAGTGAAAAATTAGGATTTTGATTAATTTTTAAGAGAATGTAATTATTTCACTATGGAGGTGATAAACATTACTTTTCGTCATTATTTTGTAATATTTTAACATGTATTAGCAATGTTAGTAATACACAACACAGAATAATGTATAAAGGTGCGCGATAGCCACTACAATCCAACAGAAAATAATTTGCTATAGATTTGAACGTTTCTCTGTCTCTCTCTTTTTATAATGTCTCGAATACATTAAGAATATACTACCTCATTCTCTCACGGTCTAAAACCTATATATACATTAATAGCTATCTATCTGTCTTTGATTATATTTTCGTTCCGTAAAATCCAATTCACTTCGAAAACTGAAAATTTGTTCTGAGACTTCGGGGGTCCGTCTACTTTTTGTCATATAATCTTAAATGGTGTATTCTTACCAGCATGTTCCAATTTTAAATACCTCGATTCATTTATCCAAAACGACGGTGGCTAAGACAAAGACGTGAGAAATAGGATAAATGGAAGGTGGATAAATTAGCGAAAGGTATCTGGGGTAGTTTGTGACCCACGAATGCAGTTGAAGTATTTTTTTTTAATGTCATAACTGGCAAACGAACTTGTGGGTCACCTGATGTTAAGTGATCACCACCGTCCATGGACACTAACAACACCGGGAGAGTCGAAAGTGTGTTGCCAGCCTGTGTTTGGGAGAGAGGGAGTGAGGGGGGGAGAGGAGAGGCGAAGGGAGGTGGGCCTCTGGCGCTCCCACTGACCGAACGAAACGCAACAATGCAAGCACTATTACTTCACGTCGGTTTTCTGTGGGTCGGGTGGTACTACCCCGGACGAGCCGACCCATTCATGCTGAAACCATTAATGCGTCATGCTTCAGCGTGGCTCTTCCATAAAGGGGAAGGTGTATAAAACTGTAATAAGATCAGTCATGTTATCTGTGTCAGTCTGTGATAGTGCTGGGCAACAAAAAAGATGGATAAGATGGGATACATGTGGCATCTATACAAATTTTAAGATGAATATGTCGTGTAACTAGAATGGATAAGATTAAAAATGAGTATGTTAGAGGAAGTTTGAAAATAGCATCAGTGGCAGAGAAGTTAAGGAGTAATAGGTTAGCAAGGTAGGGGTATATGATCAGAAGAAATGAAAGTTATGTCATGTAACAAGAAAAAAATTGAGCATGAAAGTGGACGGATATAGGAGTAGAGGAAGACTAAAAAGGTTGAATGGATTGTGTAAACCTGACAGGGAGAATAAAAGAGAAAAACATGTTGTGCCGACCCTACTTAGGGTCTACTAATTGGGGTAAGGGTAAGAAGAAGTTATCTACATATATTTTTATGTAAATAATGAACAGAATGGGTACTGATCGAGGTGTCGTGAGTACAAGTAAATGGTCCGAGTCGGTGTGGCTGGTGGCGCCTCTCGTCGCGAAATTACCGGCCGCTGTACAAGGACGAGTGCTAAAACAAGCCGGACAGGTGAGAATATTAAATGTAACGTAGGTTATAAAATAATGTAAAAAAGAACAATACAAAATTGTCTGCGTGGGAGCAGTGAACATACCGAGGAAATGTATAATCAATTAAGTTTAAGCAAACATACGAAACACAAAGAGAGTCACTTAAATTCAGAAAAAAAAATATTAGGTTCCTCTTGACCTTTCTTTAAATATAAAATTAATAACTAATATAAATCCGACTACGAGTTTACGGTTATGTTATGCGTTCACGCCTTAATACTTTGACTGGCACACCACAATCGCATGTTTCTTTTAGAATGCCACGGGTGATTTTTTACAAATGTGACGTCATAATGTGCTAAATCAAATTTCAGCAATGTAATGTAAAAAGATATAGCTCCGGTCACAAATGACCACGGTGGCGTCACAAGCGTATTCGTGGCCGGTTATATATGACCAACGTGGCAGTCAGAGTTTTCCTGAACCGATTATTTTGCATACAAGATGTTAATGAAAAGGACATATCGAACCTTTCTTTAAAAAATACTCTTTCCGAGGTATAGAAAGGTATGTTTCAGAATCATCTGGCATAACAAATGTACCTACTGATTTAAATAAAGTGCAACATGATGCCTGGAGTATAGAAAAAGGCATCTATGGTACTCCGAAAGATAATGTTAAGCCAAAAAAAAAACTATTAAGGCTGCAAACCCGCAGACGACAGCTAGTGGGTATACAAAAGGACCGGTGATTACCCTTAGTCAAGTTGAAGAATAAAATGTGACTATTAGAAACCATTTATCCAGTGACTGCATAGTGTGATCTCTGAACTATATTATGCGTTAGAAGTTCTGTTGTGTTCAAACACTAGAGAACTTAATATTGTGTTCATGTCCTAAAATGAATTCTGTCACTATAACACTCCCATTTTTAATTAGATATCGATGTAATAACTTATATAAATGTCTGAATACAATTTTTGATATAGAGGTATCTTCTTAATCTCACATGGTTATTTCAACCTACAGTTATCCAATACTTAGTATTAAGATTTTTTGTTCACTCGTCCCAGTCTCTAATGACACTCGTTTCTTATAGATATTAGAAAGTGGGTGGGGGGCAGGGTGCAGCGGTAATTGTTCTGGCGGCAGTGGAGGGGGAGGTGGGTCTCATAGAGACTGCAAGAGTCATCAGAGCCCCAGTTATAAGGGGTAAGATTTTTAATAATCTGCTTCGTAATATCCCTAACTAAATACATACAATGATTTAGTGGTAGTATATTCAAACAGGGTCGACCGACGTAGGTGAAATAGAACGTGATAATGAAACCTTAGCCTATAGGCAGAAGGTTTTCTTTTTTGTTTTTTTTATATCATAGGATGCAAACCAGCAGGCGGGTCGCCTGATTTTAAGTGATCACCACCGTCCATAGACACTTGCAACATCAGGAGAGTCGCAAATGCGTTACCAGACTTTGTTTGGGGGAGGGGGAGATGGGACGAAGAAAGGGAATGGCTTCCGGCGCTCTCACTGACCGAACGAAACGCAACAATGCAAGCACTGTTAGTTCACATCGGTTTTCTATAAGAGGGTGGTACTACCCCGGGCGAGCCGACCCATTCATGTTGAAACCAGTAATAGATTCAGCGTGGCTCTACCACCTATTTTGAACCGATAACACATTCAATTAACTGTCATTAATATATCGATAACATTGAAAGCACTCGTGTTTAATAAAGAAAAATTTATAATCTTAGTAAAATCTTATTACACTTTTTACCACCTACAAGGTCTCAATGTGTGCGTGTGTACCTTGAATCGATGCATCACAATGATAGCTTTTTATGAATTTATACACGATGTTTATAAATAATTCTAGAATCTTCTATATATCTGTTTGGTCTTGTATTACATTAAATGTTTAGTACAAATCGTAACAGTATTAAAAAAACGTTATTTTAATAAGCAACATTAGTTCATATCTTTATTTATTTTTTCGAAATATTGTATGTTGTGTGGTTCTGTCTTGTTTTTTGTTATTGATATGACTATTTATATGTTATATTCTATTTATATGTTATATTGTATAAAAATGTTTTAAAAGCTATAAAGAAAATATCATATTTTTGTTTTATACTAGATCTGCTGGTGGAGGTAGTGGGGGTAAACGTGGTGTTAGCAGTGGCGGGTGTGGCGGTGGGTGCAGCTGTGGGGGAGGCAATGCAATGAGACTCGCCAACGAACCTCTACTTTCTCTTGTACTTACCTGCCTGCGGCACCAGGACGATCAGAAAGTGAGATAATTATTAAATCGACCTTATTAACTGAATAAATTACATGTCTTTAGTACCTTATGGAGATAACATAAGACTTTAATCCTTCAAACGTAATTCTAACACAGTTGTGAACTTATTTTGTACCAGGAGAGTCTGCTGAGTTCGATACACGCGCAACTCCAGCATTATTTAACGCATAAGCGCGATCACGAGCGATGTCGTATCCAAGTTTTAATATAATTATTAACTGAATAAATGACAGTGATACTTTCACTGCTTTTTCAGTGCCTTATGGCAATAACGTAACACTTTGATCCTCCATGCGTGTCGTTCTAATTTTGTACCAGGAGAGTCTACTGAGTTCGATACACGCGCAACTCCAGCACTATTTAACGCATGCGCGTGATCACG
>MU159190.1:259384-284523 GCA_015888305.1 Antheraea pernyi
TAAGCGGCCACAGTTAGGATTGTGGTCCTATTTAGCGTTGGTAGCATATACCAAGGCAACCTTCAGATGTGGTAGAACCACGCTGAAGCTATTACTGGTTTATCTGGTTTATTTGGTTTATTACTGGTCAGGATAGCACCACCCTCTCATAGAAAACCGACGTGAAGTAACAGTGCTTGCTCGGCTCACTCGGGATAGTACCACCCTCTCGTAGAAAACCGACGTGAAGTAACAGTGTTTACATTGTCGCGTTTCGTTCGGTCAGTGAGAGCGCCGGACACCCAGCTCCCCTCCCCTCTCCTCTCCTCTCCCTTCCCCCAAAGGCTGTCAACGTACTTGCGACTCCCCTGATATTGTTAATGTCTATGAACGGTGGTGATTACTTAAAATCAGGTGATCCACCTATTCGTTTGCCTCCTATGACCTAAAAAAACTTTTTCTATTTAAAGCCAATAATGTGATGATGATAAGTGAAATGATGATGAGATCTAACATACACGCTAAACTAGAGGGACTAGCTCTAAAATGCAGATGCCGGACCATAGTTATAGATGCTTGGCAATAGATTTTCAAATTGAGGGTTCTAGTTAGCCATGCGGGTTTAGATAAAACCCTATAACTATGTTATCCTTCATCGAAAGATTCCACGCATTTGCAATTATTTGAAACTACGTCGCTCGACGCGGTGTTCTAACACGCTAACCCTTGAACCATTATCGTTTCAAATCCTTTAATTATATAAAATACTAGCGGACCTGCCGGACGTTGTCCTGCCTTAATAATAAAAAAATCCTAAAAGTCAACCACAACGACACCTACCGGGTCCAATTGTGAATCTAAACCATTCTCGGATCCACTGGAATTCGCACACAAAGTTTTATTAAAATCGGCCCAGCCGTTTAGGAGGAGTTCAGTGACATACACACGCACAGAATCAATTTATATATAAAGATAGCAATATGAACAACTGGCGAAAAGATATTACTACAATATTGACACTACAACAATGAAGGTGAGAATGTAGACTATTCTTACTTCTTCTGGAACATAACCATCCAATCGTTTTTTAAGTCGCTCATATCTATTTTTCTTCCAAGTTCGATGACGTAAGGATGCTTCTTCGACATCAACCAGCCCATATGACAAAAGAAGAAACCTCTTTTAGAGTTATGTGGATCTGCATCAGTGTCGGAGTAGCGGTGATGCAAGCGATGGTCCCGTACCCATATAAACGTTGAGTTCTAGAATAATATAATTTATATAGGAAAATAGGCGATGCTAACAAATTAGACATTCTTAATATTAATTTTTCAAGCTCCTGCCTAAAAATAAACGTATAAAGCATTATCAGAGAACAGAACAATTACAGAGGCTGAAAAAAAGTTTGAGTCTGAAAGACTTTCCCGATTATTAATAACTTAATATCCTTGAATAGAAGTTATTTTTAATTTTTATACCCAGAAGTGTGTACACCATTTCATTAAGGTTAATTGTATTGAGATCGTCTGAGAAATAAATATATTTATTTGATACTAATATTTTTTTATACAAAATGTAAAATATTTATATTTTTTATATACCGTATCAAATTTTAAATTGCATATATTTATACTGTTTAAAATTTCATCACAATCGTTTGAAAACTAGAAAAATACATTATTTTTTTTACGATTTTTAAACGTATTCTTGTTAATTCCAGCACCTTATCGAATGTAAGAATTATATAAGATTCCCGAGTGCAAAATTAATATATCTTGGTTCAGCAATTTTTTTAATAAAGTTAGACATTTAAACAAACAGAGATACAAATAAACATTTTAACATCATATTCGTGATCAGTAGTCTTTATAATAGACTAGCCTCTGCCCGCGACTTCGTTCGCGTGGAATAGTAACTTGGGGCTAACGCTAACACGCAGCCGAAGCTCTCAAGAGGAAAAAACCCCGGTTTTGAAATATTCTTCATTGGTGCTCCGACCCTATTGGTTTTTTTTTTATATATCATAGGAAGCAAACGAACAGGTGGGTCACTTGATGTTAAGTGACCACCACCGACCATAGACACTTGCAACACCAGGGGAGTTGCAAATGCGTTGCCAGCCTGTGTTTGTGAGAGGAAGGGGGAAGAGGAGGAGGGAGAAGGGTAGGGGAGAGGGGAGATGGGCATCCGGCGCTCTCACTGACCGAACGGAACGCAACAATGCAAGCATTGTTACTTCACGTCGGTTTTCTGTGAGAGGGTGGTTCTACCCCGGGCGAGTCGACCCGTTCATGCTGAAACCAGTAATAGCTTCAGCGTGGCTCTACTACCTACTAATTGATCCAGCACTGAGGTGCTCCAATTGTGATACCTTCTGATGCCAAATATGCTAGAGCAATAACTGGAATATAGAAAATAATATATAACATTCGACAATTTAGTTGTTCTTTGTAAATATTGATATCGTATCTTAATGACTGAGATATCAACGTTGATGTAAGATATCCCAAATAAGATTATTCAAATAACAATTTAATTATCTTTATTTGAATTCACACGTACACTTGTTTCATTCTAAAGTCATCTTCTATTTCTCTGGGCTTATAACACAGTGTTTTTGTTTTTTTCTTTGTACCTATTTTACACCGAAAACGTTGCACTAAAAATGAACTTATACGAACTTATATATACTTAGTCTGGCCATAAATACTGTTACAATTAAAGATAAACAAAACATTACATTTGATTTTGGAATCTGTCATTTTTGTATGGTTATTCATTGAGTTTTCTCATTTTGGCGCCAATACATTGTACAATATTTTGCGATATTAAAATGGAGTGGGGTGATAAAGAGAACCGAATCGTTGTGATTGCATTACACAAAGTAGGTATGGAGCCAAATGCAATATTTAAAACTCTCCATACAACAACGTTTCTAAAAGTGGTTATAAATAGATAGTGAAATTACTCTTATTTTTAATTACGTCGTAATATTTTGCGTTGAAATATATCGGCCACATAGATTTAAAAAATCGCTAGGGACGGATTTTACACCCACCCCATCTACTATCATTACCCCTCAGACCGTAGTTAGAAGGGGACAACACCTGTCGGGGGAGCAGACGTAGTGCCGATTTGGCAGGCCCTGTTCCTCCGGTCAAAAGGTGTAAGAAGTACGACGGGGTTTCGGATTTCTCCATGAAAAAAAGGGACGGATATTATGTGCTTACCCGACTGTACCCTTTAAATAATTTAATTTTACTTACCCCATATAAAAGTTATGAGTTTAACTTGACCTGTGAGTAACAAAACAAATCCCCATAATCCGAAAATGTGTAGTATTAAAAATCCGATTGCATTTTTCCATACTATTTCATGCTTAAATGAATAATCAGTGCCGATATATTTTGTTGACAGTTCGGTTGTTTTGTTTAATGGTTTTTGAAGGTGTGCCTCGTCGTTAATTGTTTCCATTTCAAAGTTACAAATATTAGAAAAAAACATTTTTAATTTTTTATCGCCAAGTTAATTTAAACCAGGTCTTTATGAAGACTCTATGCTGTTGTAGCCGATACTGATATCAGACAGTAGTATTTCGTCTTTATAGTATTTGACAGAGGTATTGTTTTCCAAATTATTGCATTGTTTTTGTTTTACATTAACAAAGTATTTTAGGCCAAGGCTAATGTAACCAAATGAATTGGAGTAATTTGTTTTGTGTGTTGATAAGTCAATTGTAATTTCAAGTTAGCAATAGTACCTGACCAGCTGATTATGTGTATAATTTAAGTTAAAAAATATGAAAATGTTGGTGAGTTGGTGGAAGCAAAGCCACGTTGTGACTCGTGAATTTATTTAAATCGAAGCACATGTGGTTGTTATGTATCTGCCAGTTTGCATAGCATAATCTAAAAGTAACGGTGACCATCGCGAGATAAATAGTTCATCGACAGTCGCCACTGCCATGCCACCTTGCAAGCCTTTTGACAGCATATACGCTAGCTGATCCCGAAACGTGAATAAGCAAGGAGTCACGATGACTAGTGGTGGTTAATATATTACTTGATAATCATTATATTTATAGAGTCGTTCTGGTCAAGTGGTTTGACCGGTGCAATTTCGGTTCGTTGCCCACAAGTATGTATGGAGTTTCTCGGAATTCGCCTACATTTACTAATTTAAATTTGTACCACTATCGGCTGACGATGAGAGAAAATATCGTGAGGAAACCTGAACCTGTGAAACGTCCTAGTAGTCCCATTGTATCTGGGAGAATATAGATTTCTTGGAATTCAAAATAGCCAATATGTGGTGAGCAATATGTGTGGTGATACACATACCTTTCTTCGGGAAGAGGCTAATGATCTTAGTGGATATCTTACAGGATGACGTCATTGTAATGAATAACATGTATTTCAGAAATAATTTTGGAAAAGAAATAAAAAGTGATGTAGTTGGTCGAATGTCGAGTATATCAATTTCGTAGTCAAAATGGTACTAAATTGATTTGTTATTCACTGGTTAACAGTCGATTTTATAACCTGAATAGTTTTTACTCGCGGTTTCGCTCGGGAATAGCATAATTTTTCCAGCTGAAATGTACCCTATGGCCTTTCCTGTACTCTTGACAAAGTGTATAGAAAATTTGGTGATGACCAGTTGAGTAGTTTGTTTTTTTTTTTTAATTATAGGAGGCAAACGAACAGGCGGGGCACCAGATTAAGTGATCACCGCCGTCCATAGGCACTAACAACACCAGGGGAGTCGCTAATGCGTTGCCAGCCTGAGTTTAGGGGAGAGGACGAGGAGAGGGATTGCGAAGGGAGGGGAGGTGGAGGTGGGCCTCCGGTACTCTCACTGACCGAACGAAACGCAACAAGCAAGCACTGTTACTTCACGTCGGTTTTCTGTGAAAGGGTGGTGCTATCCCGAGTGAGCATCATCATATCCCATTCATGCTGAAACCAGTAATAGCTTCAGCGTTCTACCACATCTGAAGGTTGCCTTGGTATCTGAGGGTTGTAATACAACCACACGTGGAATAGCAGATTGTTTTAGAATAGAATGCGAAATATTGCGATGTTTTATTTATTATGGTAGCCAACCGATACATGCATACGATACGGCATATAAGATAGTAAAACAATGTTATCATCTCTAGTAATTCTACATATTGCTTTTATTTTGAATACTTCACAAAATACTGAATTACTCCTAGGTATAAATAATTTTATGCTTATATATTTTTCACTGCTTCTGTTTTTTTTTTCACTAGTAATTTAATTATTAAATTATGCTGTTTACGTAGCGGTTTATTGTATTGTAATTAATTATTTCTATTATTTATTATTTTATTTCTCACCATTATGTTTATATACAATTAATTATGCTGAATGTCAAGTTTAAATATGTAAACAAGGTTACATGCGAGGTAGCTTCAATTACCGTGATCCTAACTTGAAATACAACTGTGAAGAATTTATTTATCTTAACTGAACACCTTACTTCTAATTTTGTACTTTTGGGTTCATAGCCAGTTTTCTATTAGTGTTTGAATGGGCCTTTCGAAAGGCTGACAGTACTTCTGAAGGCAGTTCATAATACCCAGATAAAAAGTTTCAAAAGAATTGAGAACACCATTGAATTAGGCATCGTTAGGAGTCTGGTATATCTGACCTCCGATGTCTGACGATGGGTAGGGATTTTATGTAAGATTTCCCCACGCCCAAAAAAAGGGTTTCTCCACCAGCTAGCTTCATTTATCATTACATATTATAAAAGAAAGTCATCAGCCACGTCTGTCTGTATGTCTGTTCGCGATAAACTCAAAAACTACTGAACGGATTTTCATGCAGTTTTCACCAGTAGATAAAGTGGTTCATGAGGAAGGTTTAGATATTTAATTTGTCACGTTTTTTTTTATTATCTGGGCGGAACAAAGTCCGCCGGGCCCGCTAATATTTAAAACGGTGGTTGGCAGATCACATAAGTGGATATTTTTTGAAAATATATAAGAGAGAAACAACGCACGTTAGATGCATCTTTGTCAGTGTCATAATAATGAAGAGATAAAAGAATACGAATAAGGTTTTTTTTACTTAATTGTCATTCACGGAACGCAAGTGCCAGTGCTATGGCATCAGGCAGTTTTTTTTTTTCTCGAACTGGCTATTGACTTGACAGGGTTTTCACAGCTTTACCGGACTACGCATCTAGCAGTATTTGGATCTTCTTGACTTACAACAATTCCTACTAATGTATTTTTTTTAATCGGACCAATAGTTCCAGAGTTTGTCCATTTTACAAATTACATAATAATAAACTGTATTCTTGAGTTTTCTTTACAAATATTTCCCTTAATATTTACAAAATCTAAATTTTTGGATTTATGTTCGGATCTAAAATAACCACAGAATTCGATAGACGACAATTTAAATTAAAAATTCATGTGATACGTAACTCAACTTTAATGAAAAATTATTATTTTTTTAATTAAAACCACACGAATATACATGTTTTATTGCGTGAATAAATCATTGCAATCATGTTCTTTACGATGTCCTTACTCTCAACTGCTTACCATACATTATGTACTGCCATAAAATAATGCAGATATGGTTCCTTATATATTTGGTAAATAGTTTAGTTTGTTGAGTCTTTAAGAAATTACTTCATAATATATTACTAAGTTTCTCTTTAACTTTTGTGATTGTAACATTACAGGTAAAAGGACAGAAAGTTAATACATCGTGTGGTAAGCGTATTTCATAAATATATTGTAGAATTATATTCTGTTGCCCGAAGAGAAAAGGTGATCTACCGTTTTTTGCAATATATTTCTTTCACCTACTACAGTTATGTACTAAAAACGATTAAGACGTACTTTTATTCGATTTGCTTTTTAGTTACGTGCGCTTTTTTTCCTCGCAGCAGCTGTATTGTAGAATCAGTTTTAATAACTGTGACTTTTTTCATGTAATGCAAATACGGAATAAAGAATTAAAAAAGAAACACTTTATTCAATTTAGGACCGAAACTTTTCTACCGGTTTCGAAAACTACCCAGATATTGGGAAAAACCGACAAGAAACTATATAGTACTTACTATCGCTTTCTTATTAAGACAATGTTATACAATATTAGATGCTTCCCGTCCTCTTCATTGGGCCTTAAAAATAATAGCAAAGGGTTAATCGAATCCAAGAATACGTAGTCTAAAACCATCTACGAAAACTTCTTCATCAAATGCTTGTATTTCTATGCCGACAAGTTTAACAGTTTTGTCTCTAATTTAGCCTGAAATGAACTGTATTAGTATTGTATTATCGTGAGAAACATAATATTAATTATTTTTACTGATACCATTACTGGTGTTTATATTTAAGCCCTATTTATATCTAATTGTAATTGAATACAAAATTACGAATAATTTAGGAGAAAGGAATTTGATCCCATTTCACACCGTTTCTTTATAGCATTGATTGTTTCTATACAATACCTATTTATGTCTAAACATATTATAAAAAAGTCGCTTCTCGCATCTGTCTGTGTGGCTTTAGTTCTTCTAAGCTACGTAACGGATTATGATATAGTTTGTTAGTACTATCGTTTAGATAATTTCTTCCGGAAGTATTTTTGAAGTTATACTTCTTTTGGCGCGTCAGGGAAAAATGATGAGAGTACGTTTTTACGATGCGCGCGCACACCGTCATGAAAAGCCGACAACCTGAAGTTAGATATAGTCAACATTTTGTTTCTTTGTATTTGTTGATTATATTTCTTTGTATTAAAACTTTCAATGTATTAAATACCTTTTTTCTATTGTTGGTGTCGTTTTTTCTACAAAAGTACAATAAGGCGAAAAAAAAATGTTTGAAAAGATTTTTATCTTATTACGCCAAAGAAGTATAACTTCTAACGCGTGTATATAAGTACAAACACACTTTTTAATGTAAAATACAATATAATAATATCTACGAAGAAAATAAAAAAGTTGAAGTACTGTAATGAAGTCGTAAGCAGTTTTCGGTCGCTTACATTGGAAACGCTGGCAAAACCTTATGAGTCATAAAAATAATGTAGTAAATGTTTTACATTTTAAAAACATTTATAGAAAAGTCCACAGTGGTATATGTCTACCTGATAAGGACAACCTCTCTATAATCTAAATCTAAATAATCTATTACATATTATGAAATAAAAAAAACAGGGTGTGACATAAATACACACAATAGAAGTGACACTCTTATAGGGAAATTAATTAGAAAACTACGACAAAAAGCCACCGTCACACAGTGTTCCCAGGCGGTCACCAATCCAAATAGAGACCGCGTCCGACGTTGCGCAACTTCGATGATCGGGCGAGAGCCGGTGTCCTCAACACTCTACACGACACAGTGTTGACCGCCACCATTTTTCGAGACACCAAAAGGTCGGGAATCAGACCTTCAAAGATAGATAGAAGATAAGAAATTTCAATTAAAAATAATTCGTTAACTGTAACATTATTTAAAACCGATATAGTATGAACAATTATCAAAGCGCTAAGAAACAGAACTAAATAATTTAGACACATTTGTATCGACGTGAAGCCGGAGCTAGGGGCTAGTAGCTACTACATTAAAAAGAGCGTGATAGTGTTAAAGATAGTCTAAAAAATAGCCTAAGTTAGTCCTTATAAAGCATTTATATACAAAAACCCAAGATGCATACTTATCGTCTCACAGCCGGCATACAAAAATGAGTGCAAAATTTTGGATTATGCAGTCATTTCAAATAGCCTCGCGTCGCTTGCGTCCTTGAAAATCAACTTTAAATCGTTCAGGTAAGGTTGAATTTGCAAAATCATAAGTTAATCGCATAACTACAACAACGTATTAGGGAGTTCTTGCGGCCGGTTTTGAACGCTACTTTTATTCGAGACAGTGTCTTGGGTTTTTATATTATGTCAATGTTATAAAGTCAGCTATCTGCCAACGAAAATCCCGTGAAAATCGGTCCGAACGTTTTGGATATTCCACTTCGAACGAAGTCGCGGGTAACAGCTAGTATCAAATATGTTCTTTCAAAATTACTATGTTTAAACAAACGATTCTTCTTCCAGAATGTGGCATTGCTGGAAAAAATCGGCGTATCGTCGGCGGTACGACAGTTCAGCCACATCAGTACCCATGGCTGGTGTCGCTGATGCTGGGACCAAAACTGCATTGCGGCGGCGCTATTATAACCGATCTTCATGTACTCACCGCTGGACATTGTATTACTTTTGGGTTTGCATCTTATTTTACTAATTTCCGTATATGCAAAAAATATGCAAAGAATTGAGTGAGGCTATAAATAAAATTAAAAAAAAAATTAAGCAGTCACAAGGACTGCCGACAGAGGTGAAAACTCAAAACAATGAAAGAAATGTGTTCTCTTTTGAATTTTCATAGTAATTATAGTGTGAATGACGATATTTCAAAATTCGCTTATTGAAATTATTAACATTAGTGAGGTTTTCATATGTATTGGCACTCGGAGCAATAATTATATATATTTTTATAGTGTATATTAATCAATCAAACGTATAATGAGCTGATAAATATCAATATTACATCTACACAGGCCTCTATACTGCGCGTCGACGCGCAAGCCACGCATACACAATACGGCCGGTAATGCTTACGTAAGCATGCAATGACGCGAAATTGTAAATTTATCTCCTGTCAAAAATACCGCTCAACGCACTTATAGAAGTTTTCATTTTAATAATACCTTATATCCTCAATGGAATGGAAGTTTAGTAAAACCGATTTCAACTAAAAATATTTGCATATATTGCACATTCAAGGTCAGGTATTGTAATATAATTTGATTGCTTTAGAAATAGGTGAATACGCATACGTAATTAAAGAGGTCAAAGAGTGTAATTGAAACAATGATATATTAACTTGTTAGAAATAGTTTAATCATTTCCTTTTCCTTTATATTGGACATGTTGGTAACGATTGCAGGGTGACATTGAGCTGCGGATTATCATTATATAGTAATAAACAAAGTCCTCTGCCGCGACTGTCGGTCTGTCTGTGCGCATTAAACTCAAAAACTACTTTACGGATTTTCATGCGGTCTTCGCCAGTAGATAAAGTGATTGACGAGGAATGTTTAGATATAAAATTGACATCTTTTTTAATTACCAGGGCAGGACAACATCCGCCGGGCGCGCTAGTTTTATATGTATGGGTTTCAAAAATGTTGTTGACGTTATTGTAAATATCTATATTCATAAGTCTGTAGTCCTGTTTGTTAAGTTACATTTTTTTGAAATTTTGTGACAGATCTCTATTACAAACGCGACTGATCAAAAAATGTTGTCTGACTGTGTGTCTGTTTGTATGCCTGGATGTAACTCGGAAATTGCTTAACCGATTTTGATGAAATACTGATTACTAATCATTATTGATACTGATAATAAATAAATAAAATAAGATAATAAATATTAGTAATTAAGATAATTGTAGGTAACAAAAACTTACGTTAATAAAAATATGTTTAAAAAAAAAATGAAAGACAATAATCTAATCAATCTATTTTCATAACATTTTGTAAACATTTCAAAATTGGTGGCATATAAAAATATTCAGTAATCGTTTTAAAATTAAAATAATGAGTTGAAAATAATTATGCTTAAAACGAGTGCGGAGTCGCGGGCAGACTCCAATTAACTTATAAACTCTTAGGACGGCTCGTACAAAAATCTTAAATCGGAATTATGACTCTCACAGAAATATAAACAGACAAAAATAGATTTATCAACGTTTACAGTCGCCAGTATATCACAGACTAAGACGGTAACAAGTTTACCCTTCTTTCGGGAAGAGTTTTCTATTAAGTGCCTAGTGAAGTTTTGACAGAGACATATTTTTATAATAATAATTATGATTTGCAGTAAAAAAGTTTTGAGTATAATAGTGGATATGGATATAATAGTATAGGAAGACCGAAAAAGGTATGGATGAATTGCGGGAAAAATGATGTGTGTAAAATGTATGAATACTGAGATGACATCTGACAGGAGAGAGTGGAAAAGGAAAACATGTTGTGCCGAATCTACTTAGGTCTAATAAAGGTAGTAGAGCCACGCTGAAGCTATTACTGGTTTCAGCATGCATGGGTCAGCTCGCCCGGGGTACTACCACCCGACCCACAGAAGCACCGACGTCAAGTAACAGTGGTTGCATTGTTGCGTTTCGTTCGGTCAGTGAGAGCACCGGAGACCTACCTCTCCTCTTCCTCCCTCCCCATCCCTCCCCCCAAACACAGGGGGGCAACGCACTTGCGACTCCCCTAGTGTTGCTAGTGTCTATGGATGGCGGTGATCACTTACCATCAGGTGACCCACCAGTTCGCTTGGTTTCTATGATATAAAAAAGGTGGGATAAAGGTAAGCAGATCATGATGATGAATTTTGATTTGCAGTGTACATTATAATGATTTGTCGGTGCACGTGGGTATGCATGATCGGCTAGATAACTCTTATATGGTACGTCGCGTGTCTAATGGAGTGAAGCATCCGAGCTTTACGTCAAACGCCGTGAGGGACATTAATGATATAGCAGTTCTAACGCTGGACAAAAAATTGAAATTCTCTGACATAGTACGGCCGATATGCCTACCAAGTGAAGGTAAAATTATTTACTGTAATATACAGCGCGACTGGTTAGTCGTCAGCAATATTTTTATAGGATAATCACTACTCGATCCTCGTTCTAAATCAATTAAAAACATAGGTGATTAATATTTGACCTAATTATCTAGAACCAAACAAAACTGACATACGCTAAACATCAGCTGATTTACGCAAAACGAACTGGTGTAATAATAAGGAAATCAATGAATCACACCGTGCCGCGCAGTTTCACCCGCGTCCCGCGCTTCGGCCCGCATTACGCTTCCCTTTGTTCGACCGTGCGGCATTCCGACAGTAAGCAGTTACGTAATGATTAACCTCGGAAAGCGTCCCTTTAATGTTGTTCATTGGATCTTGATGTGATTTTTTTATGTTTAAAAGTATCGTTTTCATACTTAAAAATTTTAGGTCAAACTTTAACTAAGTTTCGCTTTGTTGTTTATTAGTAATTGTTTTGATATTATTATTTTATGTAATAAATGTGGCCATGAACTGCCACAGGATTTAAGGGTGTTACACTTTCAACAGTCATCTGGTATATTAAGTATATTAATAAAACTTTAGAGGTCTGTCGTTGCGCGTACATCACTTAAAAACTATTGGTTAGATATAGATCCAATTTTTTCCTTATCTAAAAAAATATGATCACGATAATTTCATTTCATAGAAAGTTATTAAAGTTTTAAGATACTAAGATTTTTTATACGTATTAAGCTTTTGTCTATGTGTGTTTTCTTGCAGTGTAATGGAGCAAGCTATACGATACCTATGGTTTTGATAGTAGATCTGTAGTATAGTATAGTAGTAGATTTAGAAAATAGATCAGAAAATAAATGTCTACAACTTTATCTATATAATTCAAATACACAAAAATGAGTGTTGGTATATATTAAACTCTAATGCAGTTTGACCGATCACTATAAAACTATAACAATTGGAACATCTGTTTTTATGGAAAGGTTTCTTATGCTATGATTTTATTATAATTCGTCACTAGATGGCGTTCCAACATATCAACTTCTTTATCTTTCGATCGATCGCCATGAACATTTTCATCATAAATATTCGCCATAAATATTTAATCAGAGAGAAGATTTTTACAGTATCTATTACGATATAATTCAACTATATATTACCTAAAATGAGTAGTAATATTAACAAATAATAAAAAATATGTGCGGAGACGCAGGTATAGATAGCTAGTTTAGTATAAAACGTCAAGGTAACATCTCCAAAGATATATATTTTTTAATATCATAAATTACAATAAATGGTAAATGGTGACAAGGATTAAAGAATATTAATTATATTTATTTGTGACAAACAATTAGTTTATACATATGAATATGAGTTTGTTTGTTACGCTTTTATACCTTAATCACTCAACCGATCATCATACAATTTTTCATACTCGTTATCAGGCTATAAAAATGGACATAGAGTATGTTTCATTTAAAAAAAAAACTCTTCTCGAAGAATTGGTCAAATTTATATTAACGGGAGCGAAACCGTGGTTAAAAGCTAGTATAAGTATAAATGGAACTACTCTCTAGATTTATAAGCATTACAAAATCGGAAACATTTACTGATCAAAAATAGCTTCACAATATGTAGTAAGTACTTCATAGCTAAACATAAAAGCACATATTTGAATAATTATCTGGTTTTTTTTAGATATGGATTTCGAAGGGTTGCCTATGACTGTCGCTGGTTGGGGTAAAACAAGACAAGGAGCTCTGACGTCATCTAGATATTTGCTAGAGACAAAAGTGATGATAGTCACACCAGAAAAATGTAGAAAATCATCAATTTATAAGGACAATTTGGTCGCTGATACGATGATGTGTGCTTACAGTCGAGGCAAAGATGCTTGCCAGGTAATTGCAATTTTATTGAATTAAATTATATCTATAAATAGTCAGTGCACGGGATTTTGTTATTGTGACAACAGTTTACATGTTTTATTTGCATTATTTAACTTAAATTAAGAGTGGGTTGTATTTGATTTTTAACATTATGATTTTCTCATTTGCACTTAACTCCTACAAAAATTCCTGATGATATACATATACAATATCTATTCGTTAAATTATCTCGATTGAGCCTTTAAAGCAATTATAATTAAATTTGAATTATATATATGTTGCCTGAGACTTGGAGTAGGCTGTAGGATACATTTTATTCTGTAAATATGGAAAAACATACAGACGAAGTCGTGAGAAAATATATGTTCATTGTAATAGCAATAGCGGAATTGTGAGCAATTGCCGCATTAAAATAAAGTTTTACGTGATATTCTATTTAAGATCTTTTATAAATACTAGAGAATATTGTACTGTGAAAAATTAAATATAAAGTGTAGTCGTTCAGTGGTGACGTGTCACTGTGCCTATTAAGTTAGGTTTGATTTATACAACCACTTCGACTGTTCGGTGAAAGGTGATACCATGCTGTTTACGTTGGTAGGAGACTATTTTTTAGTCTGTCGAACTAACGAACACTGTAATTAAAAGTTAATTGCCAAGCGTCATCTATAGATGGTTCTGGCAAGTGTACTTCAAAGACAGTCCCTCTCTAGGTAAGCATGTTACTATATTAATGTACTCGTCATTTACTGTCTAGTGAAATTGTGATCATAGGCTAAAACTAAAAGAACGTCTTTGTTTTTCCTGACCGACATTATGCATTATTGTAAGTAGATTTACATAGAAGCAATCATCTTGGATAATAAATAGTGTAATTGTTTTTTATTACTTATCTTATTATTATGCATATACCTATAATAACTCAATTGATTGTAAGAATATTCATAGTCATGAAAATATTTGTTTCAAATAACGGTTTTGGTTTGGTGTAGATTATTGATTTCAATTTGCTTTTACTTGATACTCATAAATACAATGTTTACTTTGCTTTTTATATAATGACTTCATGCTACTTATTTTTTTTTTAAATTAATATTAGATTTAATTACATAATTAAATACGTTTCGTTGTTTTATTATGATTGAATCATTCTAATCAACTGTTTGGAGTTGCTTGAAGAAGCTATCATGATTATTTCTAAAAAGTATCCACTTTAAACCTTGTAAGGTAATTTTTATATCTCATTTTACAATACAATCAGTGGTGTATTAAAACTACCCTTCTTATATAATTTTGTAAAAAATTATCTGTCTGCAAACTATTGCTTATTTCTTTTCTTTAGGGAGATAGCGGCGGACCTTTATTTTCAACTCACAAAACGACACATAACAAAAAATGGTATCAAGTTGGTAAGTTTAAAATTTTCTTAATGCTATACCGGGTAAAAAGTTAAATACTCGCAGTATTCTAAGATATGACACTTCGTGGTCATATTTAACATATAAAATAATAATATTAAAATAAATACTAATAAAGAACCAAGGAAACCTAAGTTAAAGTTTGTTCTAAGACTTTCAAAGGTATAAACACGATCATAATAAACCTAGGTGCAATGACCGGTGCCGAAAGCTACAATGGGCGACCTGCAGTTAATAATTTTCGATAATAAAACGGACCATAAACCCTTTTGGGTTTTTTCTGATGTTCCCTTTCAAGTGAAATCACCCGGCGGTCATTGACACTGTGCTTTAACATAGACGCGTAGAGAATTGTGTATATTTTTTGTATTTTTCTAAAGAATTAGGTCAAATACTATGCACCTATTTTTTATTAAATTAAATCGAGAATCAAGTGCAATGTATTCTCCATAAATATTGCTACTGTCTAAACATTCAGCCTGTATATTCATGCAGGTACAAGAACCTAATATTAATCTACCACGAAGTAAACATGAATATTCGTAATCCAATTATATTCTACATACGTATTAATTTATTGAACAAATAAATTGTTACTCCAAATCTACATAATAATGTATAATCGATTTAAATTATTCTTAAATGCCATACCTACTTACATTGTATTGCGAAATTATGAAGAATAGTTCTATTTGATTCCTGTATTTCGTCTGCCAAAAATAACGTCACATAGTACGTGACCAAGAGTTATTCAAATGTGTAATGTATTTTATAAAATAATAGCTGCACCTGCGACTCCGCCACGTGGAACCTAATGTAAAAAAGCTTTTTTTTTCTCTCGAACTGACTACGCTATTAACCTGGCAGGGTCTTCACAGCTTCACCGGACTACTAAGGTTGGCGCTTAAGGCACTCAAACGATTTGGGTTTTAGGTAACATACACAAGGGTGCACGCACACCTCGGCTTGGGCTGTTACCTGGAAAAAGACGCGTCTGTCCTAGCTAACTATTCTAAGCTATTCATACATATATACATTTGTGAACCATACAATCGAAATTGCATGATTCACAAATGAATACGTGTATATCGGAATGAAACGAACTAAAACTATTCGAATCAGTTCGTTGAGGGAAAAAAACAAAACCCTCCCACCATGTGTATGTATGTGCACGTGTGTGACAGAGATGATCTCATATGTGTGGTCAAGTGATGTAGGTGAGTCACTGTATCGCGATAATAATATCTCGAGGGCTCCACGTGGGGGCGACCTAGGCTCGAGATATTACTGAGAACCGCGATGTATGCGGGAGCGAAATAGGATCCCTTCCCTCGCGGCGGCGCGAGGGTCGGTTACAAAAGCGTGGGCGCAACACGCATTTAATAAGATCGAATTTAAATTTATTTAGCGGCGACGGCGCCGAAATCTAAAAATAGACATAACAAAAATTATTGAACGGTCGTCTTAGAGGAAGATAGACGTAAATACGCGATTCACTCTATCTTATATGAGCTTGGGCTGTTTCCTGGAAAAAGACACGTCTGTCCTAGCTAACTATTCTAAGCTATTCATACATATATACATTTGTGAACCATACAATCGAAATTGCAGTATTCACAAATGAATACGTGTATATCGGATTGAAACGAACTTAAACTATTCGATTCAGTTCGATGAGGGGAAAAAAAACAAAACCCTCCCACCATGTGTATATATGTGCACGTGTGTGAGAGAGATGATCTCATATGTCTGTTCAAGTGATGTAGGTGAGTCACTGTATCGCGAAATTAATATCAAGAGGGCTCCGCGCGGGGACGACCTAGGGTCGAGATATTATTGAGAACCGCGAAGTGTGCGGGAGCTAGTAGGGATCGATTACAAAAGCGTGGGCGCAACACGTATTTTATAAGATTGAATTTAAATTTACTAACGGTGATGGCACCGAAGTCTAAAAATAGACATAACAAAAGTTATTATTATTGTTTGACGGTTATTTTTAGGGGAAGATAGACGTAAATACGCGATTTACTCTATCTTATTTGAGTTATTTATTTTTTAACAGCTGCGCGCGCGAGCCGTTGTAGTGTAGCCGCGATGGCTGGAAATCTATGGATTGCCGTGACGGCACCTAGTAGCGGATTACGAGAGCACTCTTCGTACGCTCTTCGAGAGAGTGCGTGAAATAGCCCCACTGGTTGTCCCGAAGGAAACGAGTGAGGTTTCGATGGGCGGTGGACGTGGCTACCTTCACCTGAATACCTACCGCGGTATTCACGGCGGAGGTGTAAGGGATACCTGCCGTTTCCAGCAGGCTAGAAATCTCAACCCAAGACGCTTTGTCTTGGATCGTAACGGGGGGCGGTGGGCGGGGCTTTTTGCCCGAAACTGCGGAACCCGCAGCTCGAGGCGAAGTCGGTCTAGAGGGCGCTGGCGTCGTCTTCAGCACTTTCGCGCCATCGACGTTAACGATCTTTTTGGAAGGCAACGTGCCTTCCGGATCGGACGAGGAGTTTAGGCGCTTATTGCGCGGTTTGCGGTGCGTGACGGTGGAGAAGCTATCGTCCGCAGGAGAGTCTTGCTCCATATCGGAGCCTGAGTCGGAATCACTATCAAGATCGGACGGGATCTCGAAGTTATTAGCTGCCTCAATCTTGGCATAGATCGAGGGAGCGGGCTTCGAGGAATTGGGAAAATCGACCCGCGACGCTTCGTAGCGTACGCGTCATAATCGTCTACGAGACGAGGACATATGTTGGAAATGAATCCACGGAGGCTGATAAGTTCGGTCTCTAAGAGGCAAACTTCTCTATCGGAGGCCATACGAGGACGGGAGTGGGGCGGAAGAAGACATGAAAAATCTTCCTGCCAGAGGGGCAGGGGGGCACGCCTTAATGAATTTAACGGACTATCCCGAGTCCGGATCAAAGGGAGCTGTGGGCGATGTGCAATGCCTCACAGGGGACCTACAGTGCCTAGGGGGAAGCCCTACCACTTCTTTCTTCTCTTCAGCCGGCGCGCCAGCGGTCCACCCGGCGGAAGGTTACCACAGGGCTCCTACCTATAGAGGGGCACACTAGGTACACACCAGTTACCCCCCCGCCCCCTGTCCGCCGGACCTGTGCAATGAGGAGATGGGCCCACCGGATCAGGTCCGGCTACGGTGGCGGGAGGAGTTGGACAAATCTGACGGAAAGGGCCACTCAAAGGATCTCCTGGGCCCTCTCTGCCACCTCCTTCTGGAAGATGACCTCCTCACAGAAGGAAGCCATAGCTCGCCAAACTTGTTCGCTGCCGAGCATGTCCGAAACCACACTCGGCAGCGATAACTTCCCAGTCCCTACCGCCGCAACCACAGTGCGGCATTGCCTCTCCCACGCAGCACACTCGGATAGATGGTGCTGCGCGGTGTCCTTCTCAGCGCCGCATCCATGACATGCAATGATCGGCTCCCTGCGTGCGATATGGTGCAGGTACCACCCGAAGCAACTATGCCCGGTGAGAACCTGCACCATTCTAAACGTTAAGGAGCCACTCTCCCAATTCATCCACTCCCGTATGACCGGGCGGACGGCATTTATGGTATAACGCGCGTCCGGTCCTGAATCCAGCTCTCTACCGCCACCTCTCTGCATTCCCGCCTTTTGGCTTCAATCTCCCTGGGAGACGAAGGCTCCCTACTACGTTTTCTCGCCGCCGTAAACTCGTATACGGCGGCGAGGTCCCCCGCCTCCAGCTCCCAGGGCAGCTAGCCGGCGAGCACAAAGGCTGACGCCGAGGACACCGTGCGGTATATCCGGATGGGCCTCAGTGCCACAATGCGCTACGCGTTGCGTAGAGTACATGCGCTGCGCGTTGCGTAGAGCACGCACATTGGTGGCACCGAGGACTTCGGCCCACAGTGGTGCCCTGTAGGCGGCCATCGCCCGCACGACTCCCATGAAGAGTCGGCGGCACCCGCACTCGGCCTCCCGGGCCTGGGGAGCAACCGGCCGAGCGCCTCCGCCGCCACAGCAATTCTCGGTCCGAGCCCCAAAAAATGCCGCCAAGGAAGGGCGAACGGACATTTCTGGAAGGAGTAGAACCAGCGTGTGGAGCCGCGGGAAGTTGCCCGTATATTATATGATATTACGGCGTAGGGGAGTGACGTAACGCGTATACGCGTAGTCATTTACTTCTGCGAATCCGCTACAACAAGATGCCCACATAATTATAAAATAGAATCGTACGTAAGTAAATACATAATAACGAACTGCTATAACATTTAGGTTACATTCTAAGTTGACAATTTATCCAATACTCATGTATAGGGTAACATTTTCTCTTAAATATTGTGGAACTCGGTGGAAAAGGAGCCCGGCGGTCACCTTCCGCCGGGTGGACCGTGGGGGCGGCTCTACAAGGTTGATTAGCTTGTTCGATCCCTTGCCGCCCCCACAAAACGGTCTGTCGGTACACCGTGGGGTTTTAGTCTGTGTGAGTCAGACATAACCCACCCTCTCCCCCGGGAGGGTGGAGTATCCATAAGGGATTTCCCCACGATAAAAAAAAAAAAAGCTTTCGAGCTAGCGATGACTCACTCTGCAACAATGTGCAGCGCGCACATCTGGCGCGCAGGTGCAGCGCGGCGAGTGTCGCGCACGCCGGCAACCTACGTTGATCACGATGCGCTGTACACGTTGGGCACGGCGCGCGCTTAAAATGTACGTAAAATACTCTGAAAAGAGCGACCAACAATTGAATTTTCGATTAAAACGTCGATACGAAGCTCTGGATATGTGACGAAGTACGCCAACTGCATACACCGAACACGATGTAATGCACTCGATGACCGCGACGCAACGACACGTTGTATTCGCTATATAGGACGCGCACTGAAAAGTGCGGTTTTATAAAAATACAATCGAAAACAGCACTCGCGACTCACAGTGACACTACGTATTACACGGCAACACAATGTATCACTATACTCGCGAATATCGAATATTGCTCCGAGCGCGTCAACACGTCCGTCCCCGGCCGTGTCTGGATCGGAACTCCATGTAAAAAAGCAGTGACTAATAAAGTCACCTGAATGTATTAAATCCGTTTATTTTTCTACTTTTTCTCGTACTTAAGTCGCGTCGTCATTAAAATTACAATAACTTTTAAGAGAGTAAACTGACTTCAATAAAACCAAGAGTAAATGTTAGTCTCGAGGATATGTTTTATGATATTCTTGAGGTGAGTTCTATAGATAATTTAAGATTAAGATTTTAATTTTAAGATAATTTTATAGATATTTAAGATATCTGCAACATTTAAAAAAAAATAATGAAAAAATACAGACACGTTATATTTACATTATTATTATATAAGTATAGAAGATTATAAGCCGAATGATCTTGCGATATTATCTGTCTATAAATATGATAAAACAACGACTTAGTTCTTTTAAACTATGGTTTTAAAACTACGGTTTACAGTTTTCACCATCGTTTGGAGAATTTCTTCCGCAAGATTTATATGTATTTTTTTTTATTAGAGAAAGGTCTATTCAAGTTCTAAGTAGTTTTCGTGCGCTTACATTAGTAATGTTGACTAAGCCTTGAGAGATACGTACAAATAATGTACTACAGAATTGTACATCTTAAAAATGCCTACAGAAAAGTCTACGAATAGTATATGTCTATTACCTAAGTATAATCCACAGTAATCATTTCTACCGTTTAAATACTATTAAAAAATAATTGGTTTGTTGCGACATTCTTACGTGGCTTCCATTACTTTGATGAACTGTAGAAATCAAAGCATTAAAAAATGAATCCGAGTCTTAGACAGCTATGACGCCACAATAGTACATTGTACTTATGTAAAAACGAGTGGGTCGCTATTTTCATGCGGTTTTCCCCAGTAGATTAAGTGATTCCTAAGGAAGGTTTAAGTATATAACTTCTCAAAGTTTTTTTTATTATCAAGGCGGGACAACGTCCGCCGGGCCTGGCTAGTATTTAAAATAACAATAATCGATCGACTGATAATATTCTTATTATCAGGGCGGGACAACGTCCACCGGGCCCGCTAGTATTTAAAATAACAATAATCGATCGATCGATAATAATAGATGAATTTTCGTGTAAACTTATATGCTATCTATCGGATTAATTTTAATTAAGAATATTGTTATTAACATATATTTCAATTTTTTTTTTATTGTAGCTCGGCTAAATGACTTCACTGTGCCTGATGGTAAGCACAGTACAATCTAAAAACAATGTCGACCACTGGGTGACACAGTATCCATCGCCGGTCGCCGCTGTCATGCCGGCCTGCGAAAGGCTGGATATGCACAGGCTGATCCCGAAACGCGACCCGCAAAAGCGGATCACTATGACGGGCTTTTTCGCCATATACATGGTGGTTGCGACCCAGTCAGGCTGTAAAGCCCTACCACCCCGCTTTCGCCATTGCCTCGTTCGTTATTCAGCAGGGTGCACCACGTGCAAGTGAGATTGGCCCAAACTGCGGCCTGAGGGGTCAAGATGGTGGACCCTTCAAGGGGAAATGGGTGTTACTCCCCCTAACGAACTGTGGGAGCATCAGCATAATGCACCTCCACCCCATGGACCTGTGCAGTTTAATTAACAATTAAAAATCTTTAGTTAGAAGTCACGTATATAATATTTTATACCTTCACATGATTTCGCCATTCTATATATGTGTCGGTGGGAAGTGGTTTGAACCGGTTTTGATCTTCGTTATATATTTGAAGACATTGGTCGTTATAATTAACCAATCTTAATTTAATACATTCTAGTTTATTCTAATGTTAGTATTGTGTAAATGTGTTAAATAATATTTAATATTACTTTATTGTATTGTGTTGAATCAATCGAAATCGCCATCTTAATATGCTTGCCGGAAGCGAACTAGTTGTTAATATCTCTCATAATTAAAATAATATTGTATTGCTAAAATAGTGCTTTGTTAAATCGTCATTTAATCTAATTTGTTTTGTTAGCGTTTTATATTGAGTATTATTCTATTAAAATAATTTAAAAGTACTAATATTGTATTGCGTTTTGCATTAATCGGAGCAGAGGAAACCTTCCTGGTGCGAGGTCGAGCCACCATCTATACGTTCACCAGATGCATCTGGGTTTTGGTACTTTGTAATTAAAAATAGCGGTAGATGAAGGTTAGGGGTTATTCCTTCCAGTTACTCATTCAGAGTTAGCTGGTCGAGGCGGAACATGAGTATTGTTATTGTAGGAGGTAAAGTTAGATCAGTGTCGCGAGCCCGGTGCTCAAATAGTCTGATTAACGTAGTAAGATTTAGTTATAAGTTTAATTATTATGATATTATAGAAATGACGATTAAATAATAAGAAACAGTGAATACTTTGTTTTGTGCTCACATTAGATCTTGATAATTCCCACGAGATCCGTAAAAACTGACGATGTCCAGAATAGTGCAGAAACTACTTTTTAGTTATAATATCATTAATTTGTCATCTCATCATCATCAATCATTAATTCATTCTCCGACATATTTATTAAAATTTTCATGACGCATCAATGAAGAGAATATTTTTTATGATATATGCAAAAGACATCATTCTAGATTTAAACGATTACATAATTTAAACATTTTTTCAATAGAATAATGGAATAAAACTTTTATGGAACGAAATAAAACCTTTTTCGTTAAATTTAAACGAAGACTGATTTCAAATCGCATTAGATTAGTTAGAAATTTACCCTTACGATGTTTGATAAAAAAGATCCCAATAAGTACTGAAGCATTTACCTGTATATAGGAGTACCTAGATCTTCTCTGTACCAAAGGACTAGTAGTACGGCATCATCTTCATCCTGGGTTGCGATGTCACACGGCAGATACACCGGCTCACCGGCAACCGCCACCACTTGTGTTATTGGTACTGTGAACAAAGAGAATTTCGCTTAGGTCTTAATATATAGGTCATAAACATTAAAATCATTCAAGCAAGTAAATACCAGCTGTGTCCAAACGCTACGCGACTAATGTATAAGTTGTAATCCTGACATAATGGCACGATTAAGATGCATGTACCTTGTATCTAGTTGCTAAGAGATGACTGTTGATGAGTTATTGATTGCTTCATGGTCGTCATTGATTGCATTGTAATATGGTTACTATCAGGAACAGTGCACTATGTCATGCACAATAAAAAAATCATCAGTTCTATACCTGCCAACTAGTTATTGTTATTTTTGCTCCTTGGGTACTTGAAAATAAGCCACATACCTTTAATTCAGAAAAAAATGTACTGTTCACGAGTGGTTATAACAAATCTACATTAATACGAGCAAATCCGTATGCATAAGCTAGCTCCTACATTCGAATGCACGTTACAATTGCAGAAGATAAAATGCTATATGATAATTTGCACTAATTAAAGTGAATATGTTCATTTCTTAATCAATCATAAATTGTAGCTCATACTAATAAAAAAATAGAAACCTGAAATCTTTACTGGGTAAAATCATACACTGTATACAAAAAGAAATAAAATCCAACGTAAACACAAACCAGGAAAACGGCTAATATACGCTTGTGCAACGATAGAATATCTAGCAAACAACTTTTCCAATATAAACAGTGTCTTTCAGTTTCCTTTCGCATCCGTCGGTGTGTTTTTAGGGCAAAACTTTTACAAGGGCTTCTGCTCATTTATTCAAGGGTAGAGTACTTTAGCAGTGATACGTGTTCATACAAACAGACAGACAGACAGACAGACATTTCTAAAAATGATTAAAATGTATTTTATTACTTATTCCTATATACCTGCAACAAACCTTTTCACGAAAATTGAATAAGTACAGACACGTTAGATTTATATTTTTATTATATGTTTAAAAGAAGAAGATTATAACATACATATATTTAAGTTTTATGTACCTCGAAAACCAGTAATTTTAAGGTCACTTCGAACTATAATAATAAAATATTATTTATATATTTACAGGTGTCTATACAGTCGTTTCCAAGTATATTTCCTGGATTAAACAACAGTCAAGAGACGGTGTATACTGTGTATAGAATGACTTTAATTATGTACCTACTTAATTTTAGGTTAAAATAAAGGAATAAACAATATTGACATAGTTTTCTGTAATTATTCCTCTCCGTTTTTCAGTGCACCGTCGCTTCTTTGATCTTGTGCTTTTAATTCCCATATAAGTGCGTACATCAACGTTCATCACTACATATTATAATATAAAGTCCTCTACCACGTATGTCTGTCTGTTTGTCCGCGATAAGCTCAAAAATTAATGAACGGATTATCATACGGTTTTCATCAGTAGATACAGTGATTCGTGAGGAAGTTTCACGTATGTAATTCTTTTATAAGCCCTGACTGGACGTACCTTAATTCAAGTAATATATATTATTTGCTAAGATTATTTATTTGCTAAGAAATATACTTGCATATTTTCCTTTTTAGATACCGATTAAAGTTTATGCGTACATATTAATTATATGGTTGTAATTTTACCTACTGTTATTTACTATTAGGAATTGACTTGCTACTTTCTTTTTTCATGATTTTTAATTGGCTATACGACATTATTTACATTATTCCACAGCCTAGTATTTCTATATTTCTGTGATTTTGGTCGAAATTAAAATACCAAGATATCTAAAATTCTTAATTAGTTGAGGATTGATACTATATGTATAGTTGAAAACAATTTAAACAAAAAGTGCACAAATTTTGTACACGGGAATCTCATTCGAAATTTGGTAGAGTAGGTATAAAAATATTTTAGAGACCAGTAAAACGGATATATTGGGGCCGCCGCCTTGTCAATATGGCGAAAGTCTTCATCGTCAGTAGTAGTGCTCTGTTGGCTCGGGGACGCGGTCATTATACGAGAACCACGGTGTTTTCTTGCGACCACCCCGACCTCCGCTTCGTAATCCACCACCTTCATCGGCTGACTCGTGCATCATTGCACATCACCGAGGCACCTTCAAGACATCCACCGGCATCCGACTGTCGCCACCGAGGCGGGCTACCGGCGCTCTCGCTACCACCTTCGAGAGTTCTACGCCCGCCCACCGCCGGGGAACGTCGCCTGGCCTCACGTCTCACCTCATTTCCACCTCACCCCGCCTAACCGCGGGCCGGTGACGTACGAGGGCGAGAGGTGTCGCCATATTGACAAGGCGGCGGCCCCAATA